>DWJN01001167.1:0-19077 GCA_018248895.1 Carystus phorcus
TGACGTATTCGTCTCGACCACAACGACCGCGGTCGTCATGTGGAACGCTGATATGAGCGATCTGATCGTTGTGAACGGTTACCGGAACGCGGCCTTTGAGTTGCGTAGCCATTCGCGACATATTGTATCCTAGTGCTGGGATATCATCAGTGTTTGTATTAAGTCTGATTCCAATATTGATATTTTGAAATTAATAACGATTACTTTGTGAGGTTAAGTAACATTTTTGGTTTCGTGATCTACGATACCTACATTTTAAATTATCATACCAATGGTTTTGGGGCTAAATCAATTGATGTTGCGAATAGATCTCCGTTTGAATGTTGTCATGGGATCGACGGTTAGCATCGTTTTGTATCTAATAAAGTAAATAGATCATACAATTTTGAGTTGGGCTTCATAAACAAAATCTTTCATCATTCAACAGTTACCGAGTACCTTTTATAACGAAATATTCGCCAAGATAAATAGGATATTACATCTTTTAAAGTTTAAATTCTTAAATATCGTCTTCGTAAGTATAAGATAGTCAGAATCCTGTACTTTTAAAACCCTTAACATCGCGAGGCCATTTCTAGTCTTTTCATGTAAATGTGTTTTAATAACTAATGTTGAACTTAAAATGTAGTCAATACGACCGAGAGATTTACGTGTTATAATTAAGATTTGCCAGCATTCAATTGGGTAATATTGGCACGTGGCACAAATCTTTAAGTCAAAAAGGAAACCAAATGGTTAGTCAATAAACTATTATAAATTCAACAAGAACGTCGATCGGTATGAAATACCAGTAACATAATTTAAAGATTTATTCGCAAATTAAGCGTTTAATTCGAATATTGTTTGACAAAGAGGTGTTCCACCTTTACTAAGTAATACTACATCTGTATAGGATTCCAGGATAAAGTTGTGAAGGGAATGTACTGACTCGACACTACGACATATAAATGGAACTGTTTGCATTACTTTACTTTATAGTCATATACAATAAAAATATGCATTTTTCTGGATCTGGTTGTTATTACTGTAAAAACAAGTTTTTTCTATATTTTTATCTTATTCTGCTAAAATGTGTAACAGTATTTCTCTTTATCCTTATATATCCTGTTGTATATATACTTTCATTTCATTTATCTTAATTAATGAACAGCTAAACCTAAATAAGACTTTTTTTCAATTAGGGATTTTATTTATATTACAATCACTTCGACACAATGAGCTATCAAATCGCATACTTTTGGTAGAAAAAAAGGCTGTGTTTTATTCTTACTAAATTTAAATACTTATCTAATCTATCTATCTATGGAATATGTTTGAGAGAAACTGGGTATTGCATAAGGCCATAGAACTTTTTAAAACTAGAAAAAATTGACTTTTTGCCTGTGCGTCACTTCCTAATCTCAGACACGCCATAATCATTTTGGATTCGGTAATATTGATGCGATTTGGTGCTGTTGCGGCCGTAAGTGCTTATTTCATTTCAATTGGTTCAAGAAAATTAATCATTATCTGTTTGATGTGTGATATAGATATAAATCATATTTAAAAAATATCTGTTTTGATATTCGTTTATATGAGTGATTCATATTTAGAATATTTTCCAAGGAGTAATGGAATTTTTTTGTCAAAATTGTCCATTGTTAAATTGAAGATGGACATAATTATAACTATTAAATTACATAATTATTGTGATTGTGACTATTTATGTAGTATCATTTAATAATGTATTTTTATTATAGTAAAACCTTTAAACCAATTTTTATTTATTATAATTATTATATAAAGCTCTTAATTTTACCGGTGTATTAAATTTAATGTAATGAAAATTTTCAAAATTATTACGTAATCTTATTTGTGTACGAAGTGTTGGGTGTATAGTGTGAACAATGTTTATTAATTAATTATATTATTTTGTGTTCTGTATTCAAAAGGCAGTCTAGATATATGATTTAAATAATGTTCAATAATGCAATTTAAATGTGTGTATTTTAAAATCTTAAACTATTTCATTTTGTAAGCCTTAATAAAAGGAGTTTATATGGATTGTTACATTTTTATATAAACTAAAAAGGATTGGATTGGAAGTCTACGGGCTGTGATATAAACGAAATAGTCAATAGGCTAAGTTGAAGATCCTTGGGGAGTTGCGGAATGGATAAACAACCGTTTTGTTTTAATTCCACTAATATAACTTTGTATGTGACGGCGGAAACAAATTCCAATTACCTTTTTTTATTGAACACTGAAATGGGATAACCTATTTTTATCTCGTCATTATTAAGACGGGCATTCTAATCTACGTAAAAATGATTTTGAAATTTAAAAGTTTTGAATTTAATTCAGTGTTTAATTATTGCGTATTATGTGCGATTGACGCTTTTATTTTTTTACTCCTGGGTTCTATCTTCACATTTGAGTTGGAATTCTGCAGTATTTGCAAAAATTAACGGGTATCGCATTGTCGCATCTACTATTTGATACTAAACATAGGATAATGTGTATATAACTGTAACTTTATAATACGTACCTAATATATAACTAATAATGTAACTTTCTGTATCTGCTTTTCATTGTAATTTGTAAATAATTATGCATTTAAAACTTAAGAATAATTTATGTTCGTTATGTTTAGTAATATCTGAATACCAATAAATGATTTACTGAAAACTGCATGCTTATTATTTAATTTGTCGTTGGGCGCCTTGGTGGAGTCGCATGGCGCTGTACACACAATTTAATTCGTCGGTACTGAGTACTTAGCGATGAACTATTACGAGCTTTGTTAGCTGCTACTTATGTTGTAGGATCGATAATTAGGACCGTCTTGACACTCCCAATGGTTTGATATATTTTTTGAAATATAATTTTAAGTATTTCGTCAGATTTTAGAACTAAGAGTTTGAAATTCAAATTCATTTATTCATGTAGGTATTATTTCTACACTATACTATACACTTATGCATGTCACTTTTTGATTCTACCACCCTTCCGCAAAGGAACTTTTACATCGAGAAGAAACGGCGAAATTCTATATAGATAATATGCTAAAATGTAATGTATGCAACTAATATGTGTTTAATATAACCTCCAACGCTACACCTATAACCATTAATAACCAGGGATTTTCTCGATTTTAATACGAGTTACCCTCTTCATAGATCTAAGAATATGACGCTAATGTGATTAGTGATGTCAAAATCTATGGGGGGCAGGCAACGTTTAACGTGAGGTAGTCAATCGTTTGTCGCCTACATACACAATAAACAAGGTCAAGCTTTGTGAGAGTTCCAAGGAAAACGGATAAAAGGTAATTGAAAGACATTAATTAAATATATCATTTATTATTCTGGTACATGAATCTTATCAGTCATTGCGACAACACGGCGTGCCTTAACGTTTGAAAATAAATCCGCTTTGTCATGATATGTTCCCGGCTGGCTCATTCGATTGTCGGAGTACAATAATTGTGTAAATATTATGCGACCATATTTTTTACTCTGGAAAGCTCATGAGTTACGAATCTGATGGGATTCAATTATGCAAAGACATGTAATCTGGTGGATTACATAAATCAATAAATAAACTACTTCGTGACAAGTGGCCATCTTGTAAAGTAGAATAAAGAAAAATAAATAATAGTGAGGTGCCTTGGTGAACCATCAAACTGTGCAATCTTCGAGGCCTACGGAATGATCAACTGCGTTCATCAGCTACAAAGTAAAAGAATCGATGAAGATAGCTGTGGGAACAATCATGCGTCGAGTTGTCGATCACTCAATTCATGTTGCAATATAATAGTAAAGTAGCGGACATTTCATATAATTTGATATTAGGTAATAAAGATAATAAATTTTCTATATAATATAAAATAAAATCTACGCCTAGGCAAAATAAGTAATCTAATAAAGTGTTACATAAACTGTATAAAGAAAATAATATTTGGTTAATCGCTCTTAACACCACCACCGAGTGGCAGCAGACATCGCTGGGGCACGCTGGACCAGCGCGGTCAAACATGCGTCACGATAACTACCGTCAACAAATAAATACTTATGTGTAATAAATAATACACGATTTCAAGAACATGTCAGGTAAAAAAAATACAACAACTTCAAAATACACATAAACGTATCGAAGATATAATACTGGACGCAATAATAATACGATATGCGTTTACAACCAATAGCATAATATATTTATAATAAACAGTTCGATAAGTGCAGTGACTAGATATAAACAATACGTAAACGATGTCTGCTGCTAAGCTACCGAAGGATAAATAATACTCGAAAAGGAATACACTAACGCTAAATGGTAAGTCCATCGTTTAAGTACACGAAGAATGATCTACGATAAAAGCTAATAAGTAATAATATTATTATTCTAAAACAATAAATGCAAGGCCGTGGTCCTCGGGCGGCGCGGACCGCTTTGAGCTATGCGAAACGATCGTGCTAACGGATAATACGCAAACAAACCATTTCACTAGTTCACTACTCGCCTCGACGAAGCATAACACGGATTACCTACGAAGTATAGTTGGAGGTCAAACTACCTACGGGTCAACACTAGCTCCTAAACCAGTAAAGTACAACTACGCGCTACGTCGCTACGTGGAACGGTTCAACTAGCCTAAGTCCAGCGGCGCTGGGTAGAACGACTACGTCATCGACCGGTTTCACGCAATCTCATCACGGGAAGCTGCGAACGCCAAGTAACATAAAACGATAATAACACATCAACATTCTCAACAATAATCTTCCGTAAATTTTGGCTTATCAATAGAGTGCCGGCCGACCCTCGTGAGCAAATTTTGAGCAGCCGAACGTTCGCGGACGACCGAGTTTTCTTTCATAAAGAAAATTTACAAGTACAAATGAGAAAACATTAACGAGGGAGAATTAAAAGGTGGAGAGGTCGGCCGGGTCATGGACAAGAATTGGACGCGTGTGGCGCCAGGGGGCGCCACGGGACGGCAGAGTGCGTCGCGACCTCGCGACAGTCTCAACGTTACGTCAACAAAACAGAACGGAAGCACTACAATATAACTAGAACAAGATGGACGAAAGTAGTCGGCGGAGGGCCACAACAACACAACGCAACGAACGTATCAACTAGAGAACAGATTACATAGTCTTGCGTACACAATGGATGGATATCGATGAGTAAATTTAGATTCTCTTCTTGGACGTACTAGACATTCGTATCGAGTAGAGGATTTTTTTTTCTATAATATTTACATATATACGAATCCAACGATTTCACTTTTAAACATGTATATAATAAAAAATAACGTTGCACGGTTTCCTCTTCCCGCTTAATCGGCGTAATAATAATAATAAATAGTAAAATTTGCAGGGAGCGAGGATTGGGGAGCGCGTCCGCCTGTGTACGCTGCCGATCGCTTTCCAAAAATATCTTGTTAAAAATAAATAATCCAAGTCGTGCAACACATCAACAACGGCGTTTCAACAATAGATAGATCGGAGCGGCGCGGAGGCTCGGGGTCCGGGGTCCGGGGGCTTCTCGTAAAGTTTCACTTTACGTACGCGCACGTCGCGAGCCGCGGCCGCCGCGCGCCATTGCACAGCTTGACGGTTCGCGGGGAGGCGGCGCGCGGCGGCCGGCGGCTCCTACCCTACACTTTTCTCTTTATCTTATAAAAACGTATAAATAATTCAGTTAGTTGCCTATATAATATTAACGACGATTACAAAAAGGAGTCCATCGGTTCAGTTCGTATCGGTCGCGAAGAATTCTCTTCCGACGACCGAGCGACCATTCACTAGTCCGGACGGCAGTCCGCCGCGTCACCACCGGAGCGTCAATAATGTCCGCGACCGGAGCACCGGGGCCACCGCGGGCGCTGCGGGCTAGCGCGGCGGCGGAGGGGCGCGAAGCAGCGCCCGCAGCGCGGCGGCGGCGGCCTTCAGCGCCAGCACCAGTCGCTAGAAGTCTCGTCCGCGCGCACGTGACGCACCCGCCGCCTTGGGTACGCGTCGCGTGCGCATCTCGCGGTCCACCTGCGTCGTATTACACATCGCATTATAATACTAGATAACGTGCTAACCTTCACTTTGTAACGGCTACACGTCTAAATAAATGGTTTTACAAAATGAAATCTCATAAATATTTTATAATCCATCGATTATAGTTTCATACCCGTGCCATTGAGGATTTCCCTCGCGAGAAGACGTAAATGGTAAAATGACTGTAATATAAGCATTGTTATTTGCCAAATTTGAAGGAGTTAATGATCTGCTACTGAAAGGAATTAATAGATGCGATGATAAATTATGTCATGAATGTAGGTGGTCACCTCGAGCTCCTCGAGGCGCTGCGTGAGGGTGAGTTTTTGCTGCACGGCGAGCCGTAGCAGTTGGTTGAGGGTCTTCTTCTCCTCCTCGGCGCCGGCCAGCGCCTGCGTCAGCTCGTCCACCTGCGTCACGTACTCCTCGCAGCGCGCCGCGAACATCGCGCGCAGACCTGTAGCACACCTTCATATAAGATAACCCCGACAAAGTTTTAAGGAATTTAAAAAATTATTAATTGGGATTGTTGATTAAGAATAACCGACAAACGAGCACACGAACCACGCGATATTAAGTGAACACCACCGCCCATCGACACCAGCAACACAATCATCATGTGATGTCGGCCGAGAAAAAAGAGAAGATAGAAATACATGTAATAGCGTGGCAATTGTTGAATGTCATATAAACGGGTAGACAATACTGACTGGAGAAGGTGGCTGCGTCCTCCTTGAGCAGCCGCAGCTCGTTGCGCAGCTTGAGCATGGTCTCGGTGACGATGGTCTTCTCGGTCTCGTACTTGCTCTTGAGGTTGGCGAGCGCCACCTCCGCCGTGTTCTTGTTCGACTTGAGCACGGTGCGAAGCGTCGCGATCTGCTCGCGCTTCGTCGACAGCAACGACTTCAGCTTGATCACCTGCTCCTGCAGCTCCGCCAGCTCCGCGCCGCGCTCCTCCGACTCCATCACTGTTGACCGTATACTCTATATTAGATACAAGTTCACCCAGCAGACGTTGTTCTGCAACAATATAACCTAACAGACGCCGGCCACGCGTTGCTGTGACTAAAGTTTTCATACTCAATTTTACCAATTACCTTTTACCGCCATCTGTTAGAAACTTGTGGAACTAATCTTTGTGAGATATTAAACAAATAATTTTGCGATTATAAATGGAGATGTAAGCTATCCTATCTTTTAAGTTGGATCAAACTGGACGCGGTGTACTAAATTTGAATAAAATCGGTTAAGAAGTTTAGGAGTCCATAGCGGACAAACACCGTGACACGTACTTTACATATATTAAGATAATATGACCCGTGTGGTGACGACCATACTAGACCACCATTCGAAAGATTCGATACCGAGCGAGGCAGAAATTTTAACAATGAGTTTAAATTTCTGTTCTCGTTCTGGGAGTATGTGTGTGTTCTTGTCAATGTGTTGTCCACGACACCCAAAACACAGGAAAACAATTTATGGCCTACTTATACAAAAATTCTTTTTGACCTGAACTTGGGAACTTATGTTATATTATAATATATTTTTACTTATAGATGTCGAAATTAAAAATCAACTAAAGTCAAGTACGGGAGTTCGCCATTGTCCTTTTGATCTATTTGTGAACATATATTTATTTCTATAACATTAGCTTATTCTCATAATTATGTTAAAGGGATCGACTATACTGCCAAAAATACTTTTGTAGGTTAAATATTGATATCGCTCAATGTTTACACATGGCACTATTTCTTTGTTTATCTACAATAACAATATTATTTAATAAGTAACAAGTATACAACTAACTCTACTCAATCGAATATTAAAATGAAATTTATATGCTACTTAGCTACCAGCACTAAATTAAGTAATGTAAACGTTTTTAGAGACTTTGCCTTACGTTATCTGTTCATGGACAAACACATCAAATGATATACTGCAACATCAGGATACAGGTGATAAGACAGGACTTGCAAGACTCCTTAATGCTATTAGACATATTTCTCGATATCTTATTTTGTGTTAGACTTCGCTTAAAATATAAACTTTTCCCTTGCAACACCGCCTCCTTCCACACGGCGTGTAAATCTACGTCGCACGTGAGACAGTTCGATTTCCTGGCAAAGTTAATTGGTTTTGGTTGCTCGTCATTGTAAGCGATATTAGTACCAGTTGCAGACGGCATAGAGATGTTTTCTCTATGGCATGCCAGTGTAATATTGCCGTCAACACTTCGAGGCTGAACTTTAGAGATATTCTCGAAATAATTCGTTATTTCTTTGACCGTCCGGCCAGTACAAATTTCAGTGATTTTCGACGGATGATTGACGTTAAATGTTTTCAGAAAATCTTGTAACTTTCGTTTTGTATCTGCTAATTTCACTCTAGAGTTAGACTGATCTTTTATGTTTCTTATGGGCTTGTTAAATAGTTGTTTTGATTTCCATGTTTGGGATCGGTTAGCTTCTGGAAACAGAATGATAAGTGAAAAAAATCGTAATTCCGTTGTTACATTTCGAAGCTCTATCTAGGTAGAATATTAGCCGTAATAGTAATGTATCTATAAATATCGTCGGCAGTGTTTTGAAAAACTCCAGTGTGTTAGGTATTCGCAGGTTTAGTAATAGCGACATTACAGACATCAACAACAGGGAAGAACAATACAGTATTATGTGAATATTTCAATACCTTGCGGTTGTTGCTGCGGGCGCAGGCGCGAGTCGAGCGCGGTGTCGAGCGCGGCCCGCAGGTGCGCCAGCTGGTCCAGCAGCGTGTCGGCGGAGCGCGCCACGCCGCCGGCCGCGCGCAGCCCCTCCAGCTCGCCCGCGGCCAGCGCCAGCGCCTCCTCCTCCACCGACCGCCCGTCCGATCCGCCCCCTGATACAATCACAATATTCTCGTCATTCATTTCATTTTTGATTTGTACGTACACTACATTTACTAAGTTGACTTCTTTATTAACTCTTCTTGGCCTTAGGTGTATTGTATGTTGTCGTATCTGAGTTTAACAAAATACGATGACTAACTAGAGACAAACTGACATCTTATATGTTTATAGCATGGCACCAAATTCTGCCAAAATAATTAAGATCGTTATATTAATATACTGGATAATCGATAATTTTTTTTTTTTGCAAAAACATTATATTGTTACTAGTCTTACAACTAATATTAATATCGTAAGTCCCAGTTAGCCTCCACGGTACACAGGGCCGTTTATAACGTCGCTCACCATCGGTCTGTCCGGCGGCGGCGTGTTCGAGCAGGAGCCGCTCGGGCTGCGTGCCGTTGACGGCGCACACGTGGTGGTACAGCGCCGCCAGCGACTCCGCAGCGGACGTCAGCGCAGGCGCCGCCGACGACAGAGCGCGTCCGGCTCCTAAATGCACGCAAACATACACTTTTTTATTTTTGCTTTTATTTCGTTACTGCTATACACATTTGGAAAATTTACATAAAAGAATTTCTTCACAAATTAGATCAGTATTTTTTATTTTTAAAGTACTAAACACATTTTAAAAATATGAAAATCTACTATCCAAGCCATCCAAGCCTACAAATAATTGTCTCAACTAAATAAAATGCTTTAAAAAATGCTTTAAAATCTAATATTTAGTTGCTCTCGGTCATTATATCAACTACGTACTTCAAGACAAGTTATCTTACACTGCTACCATCCGTAGCATCGATGATACAAACAATCGCCGAACATAGAGTCGTATTGTAAACACATCCTAAAATTTTAAATAGACATCGTTACCTCCGGCCAGCGTGCGCAACAAATCGGCATCGGCCTGCAAGGCAGCGCACCGCAGCTCGGCCTCCGCCACGCGGTCCGAGAGCGCCGCGAGCGCCTGCCGCTGCAGCGCGGCCGGCGAGCCCTCGGGGGCGCCCGCGTTGAGCAGCTCGGTGAGCGCCGCCCCGAGCGAGTCCAGCTCTCCGCCGGACACGCGCCACCAGGTCAGCCACTTCGCGGCGCGCGCCGATATCCCCCCGCTCGATATACTCGACACACTCGACACGCCGCTGTCCGATTTATCGTCCTCCTGTAAAACACGACAACCACGATATTTATTCTACCATCTTCATATATTTTGTTTGTGTTTGTACGGGCTGATGCCGTATATATATTGTTAGTATATTTTAAGCATTTGTCAGCATTTTTGAGTACCGCGCGTGGTAATCTTAAAGCAATTATATTCAGTACATAATCGATTGTCGCCCGCGTCGCGTGTACTCTATCGTATGTAGCAAGCGAATTAATTTGTATTTTAGGTCAGCAATAAATCATGTTAATCAAAGTCTCCGCGTTTAACTAGTAATTAATACACACTCTTTTATATAGAAAATAAACGAAGTGTGACTATGACGGAAGCCGTTAAATGTACAGTATAGTAAGTAAAGTAACATTCAGAAATATCAATTTTTTTTTAATATTAGTTTTAAGAGTTTACGAGTAATATTTTTTATTTACTTCACATAACTTCAAAAGCGTTGTCTAAATACTGGATATAATTAGTTAACGTAGTAATTAGGGATAAGTCTGACCAGAGGCGCGCAGTCCTCGTGGAGGTCGTGCAGCGCGGAGACGCGCGAGGCGGCGCGTGTCAGTCCTTCGCGCAACACGCCCGCGCACGCACTCTCGCTCTCGGCCGCCGCCTGCGCCGCGCGCATCGACGCCGCCAGCTGAACCTGACGCCGGACACAGACATCAACACATGACACAGTATTCATATCTTAGTATATTATCGCGACATATATCTTGCCCAAAGATTCAGCCACAGAACTAATCAACAGTTTCATACTGTCCCACATTGACTGTTTATTTTTTTTTTTTTTGACTGTGACGGTAATAGTAAAATAGAAACGATAAAGACAAGCGCGATATCTGCTAACTATTGTACCCCGCTCACACTTGCGTGTCGGGCTGTATATTAGTTAAATATTTATAAAGCTGTTTATGTGAGATACTTTTGATGACTCCTAGAAAAGTAATTGTCGCCTAATACTTAGCAAGCGGGAATGGTGTCTAAGAAGATGTTACATCTTAATAATATTGCACGTATAAAACACTATTGATACTCTTTGTTTTATGCTATATTTTTAGTATATCTTAAATATTTTATCATTTAATATAATTTGTATTTAAGGAGCATTAAATGTGTATGATAGTGTGCAGTGTGGTACTAACGTTCTCGTTATGCGCCTGCTCCAGTTGCTTCTCGAGTCGCGAGATTTCATGCAGATGCACCTCGGAGAACAGGTCGGCGTGGTGGTCGGCGGCCGCCAGCTCGCCCGCGCCGGAGCCCCCGGCGCCCTCGCCCTCCTCCGCACTGTCCTCTGGCATTCCTGATGCACCATACACGTAATACTATTTACGTTTGCCCAACGTACACATCTAAAATCATTTTTCTCCGTTCCTACGCTGGAGTCTCCTTTCGTATCAGGCGAGGTCGGTTCACTGCATATGATAATCTGATACTTATATGCCTTCAACCCATTAAAGGCCCTCTACTGAATACGGGTCTCGCCTCAAAACTGAGGAGGTCTAGAGCATACTCCATCACGCTGCTCCAGTGCGGCTTGGATAAAATAAATCGATGACAAGATACTTTCACTAAAATTTTGTAACTAAATTGCTGTAGTACACGCAAGGAGCGAACTTACCTCGTATACTGTATGCCAAGTTCGTAATATTGTATGCGGCTTCCCTACTGAGATGTGCGTCGAGTTCCTTCTTGGCCGCAAACTTGGCCTCTCTCTCGGCCTGCAGCGCTTGTAGCGCTTCAGCCAGCTGTCGTTCAGCGATGCGGCGCAGAGCAGCGGTCTCATCGGCGGCCGCTCGCGCTGTTTCCGCTTCTTCTCTATATTGTCGGACTTCATGTTTTAAACCCTCGAATTCAACCTGAGTAAGTAAGTGTTTAAGTTTATTATTAACTCATATTCAATTTTTTTACGACATTAATGTGTCAGCATTCAAATGAAGGCTCCATGACATTCAAACCTTCAGAATAATTTCTTTTCCTGTAACAAATAATTAAAGACAAAAATCTCAACCACGTATGAATATATATTGAGAAAAAATTTGTGGGTCAATTATTTAATAGAGCAGATAAATTATAATTCATTTTCACTTAATTAATTAATCAGGTCCAATCAGTCTTATATTATTGTTATCTTAAATCAAATAAACGATTCTTTCATGTAATTTGGCAGAGACTTCATACCTTGTGAAACATGCTTGAAGATTTACTAACCTGTGAGGACCGTAGCGCGGAGACTTGTTTCTGCAAGGATATATTCTCGTCCTCGAGGTCCCCTATGTCGAGCAGCAGTCTTTGTTCCCGCTGGCGCGCCTCCCTCAGCTCCGCCCGAAGCGCCGCGCGCTCCGATTCGCGCGTCGCTTTATCAGCGCCCAACTCCGAGCTTTCAGCGAGCAACCGGTCCCGCTCGCTGATCACACGCTCCAACTCGTGCCGTAACTGATGAAAACGGATGGAATGTTAACAATATTTTTCCCATAGTCAAACCATTGGATATACGTAATAATATAGTGGAGTGAATGTCGCATCGCTGTTTCTTGCCCGCCATGTAGCATTGATTTAAAAATTTTATAAAATATATACCGTCAAAATTTTAAAATTATACTTCTTATTCAAATAATTCATTAACCCCCTGTCGTAATGGTTGAAATTAATGACGACATAGGCTAAGACTAATAAAGAGTTTAAAATAGTTGAACGTCAAAGGGAACGAAACGGAATACGTGTGTCCCAAATTTATAATATCCAATAATGGGGTGAAAAGTCAAAGGAATGTCGTTATTTTTGTTTTGCTTAACAAGGTACTGGATTAACTTTGATAATATCTTATTAACTGTTTATTATCCTGCGTTTCATAATATAAAATCTTGAATACAATCTCGATATTTTTGTTTTAATTTTATAAATATGAGGTGAACATTTAATAAACATATATTCGATACAACGAAGATAATGTTATACATGTAAATAGTTTTTAGAATTATGTAGGTAGGGTTTACTTTCCTATCCTTCGAATATTACGTGAAAACCACTAATTAAATGAAGTTGCTACTTGTCATGTTTGTATCTCGGGAAATAAATCAGTTTCACCGGTTTCAAATTGGCGTATGAAGAAACTGTGGCGTGAACATGAAGCACGTGATTGCGGATACGATTTGTAAATGTAACTGTTACGTTCCTTGAAGCGAAGCAACGGCGAGTCATTAGTGATCTACATCTCTGCTATTTTCAAAATGAACGGGGCCGTATCTGCAGATTATTACTGACTAAAAGGTAAAAGGTTTCTTCAGACTAAAAGGTTTCTGTTAAGAGTTCAATGGTTAGTTTCTATCATTACTGCATGGTTTTTATTCTATTGAAGTAGATAAATAATTCGTTAAAATAATAAAAAGTTCTGAACTATATTAAAATTCAAAATCGTTCCCATGTTCGGTTCCCATGGAGGCCGAAATTTTAATGACGAGATGAAATTTCCTTCTCGGTTTAGGTGTGTTTTTCCTTGTTTATGTGTTGTCCAGGGCACCCATGACACGGGAAACAGTAATGCGGGGCTATGAGTATGTCTCATTATTTATTTATTTATGCTTACGACATCTTCACGGACTAAACTGGGCACTGTTTTATCTACTTTCATATACAACAGTAAGTTATTATAAGAAGAAATATAGCTATGTTTATTTACATTTCTTGTGAAACGTATGAAGGGATAAAATTAAAATATGGGTCTCATAATAATATCATTTAATACAGATAAACAGGGAAATCCAAACGTAGAGAATGCCATGTTGAGTAAACACGAGAGGATATTGCCGTTTACAAATCAGTCGGACGAAGTAGCAATTACGTTAATATCGATTGGTTTGCTAGACGTCTACTTCCGCCGAGACATGGTCATGTAGATGAAATAGACGGATAAGTCTTAGCAGACTAACAGTCGTTTAAAAAAAACACAATATACGCGTTACATTACAATACTAAACAACTAAGTTATAGACATTTATAGCATTTTGGTATTGATAACTTGGATTAAATTATATATATGTATGTATAAAGCTACGAAAAGCATATAGCGTATTTTTATACTGTAATAAAAAATACAACGTAAAAGCATATTAATTAATATAACGGTTTTGTCAATAGAATAAAAGAAAAACAGTTATAAATATTCCAATTCCGAAGTCAAAAACTACTTGTCACATTTCGCTCTAATTTTAATGTGACCACATGTCAAGAACAAGCTTTCCAATAGAGAAAGAATCATCCAAATTAGTACACCCAATAAAAAGGTATGAAGTAACAAACAAAAAACAGACGTATTGAGAACCTTCTCATTTTTGAAGTCGGTTAAAACGTAGGTACCCTAAGTACTTATAGACAGAATACTGCACGTAAAGGTCAAGTCTAACTTAGGTTCTGATAGATTGAAACATTGATAATTACAAATAAATAACATGGTTATTTACATAAAACACGTAAAGCAGTAGGTACCTAGTCGAAAATTAGATTAAAAAAATTATAATTTACACCAAAAAACAAATAAACAACATGGTAATCTACATAAAACAGGTAAAACAGTACCTAGTCGAAAATACTATAGACAATAGACACTATGTAGACATTGTCGCTCCCCAACTCCCTCGTTAGCAACTGTTTGTTTATTACGGGTTCACTAAATGTTTGCTTTGATCGGGGCACGCCCGCAATGTACAACAAGTACACAATTCGCGGTAAAGTTGTAAATGTCAATTCTTATCTATTTCGATGTGAGATCATCCAATGAAAAAGAGAACTTTTACAGTATCACACACATTTTTGTCTGTTCATTGTCAAACCGAATAGGTGACCGCCATCGCGCACGTGGGCAGCTTTTTAAAAGCTTTTGGGCTTCGGAGGACTCAAAAACTATTGACACTCTTAATATAGTTAGACAGCAGTTGTTATATTTTAGAGTTGCATAACAACTTCGGACGCTTGTGTTGTCCATCAATACACAACTGAACAACTCCTGTTACCAAAAAACTAGTTGGTGAGTGCCGACAAACGTAGTTAAAACTGACCATGTCGATGACTAGAAGGTCTATGTGCTATTCTTATCTCAGTTTAAAAGCTATGAATACTGTCCTTGAGACTATTATGTTACAATAAATATGGATATATACAATCGTTCACCTCCAATGCCGCTTACTACTTGGGTTTGTCGTAAAGCATTAACTCATTTAATACAAAACAATTTCGACAGACTTCTCATTACGAAAAAGACTTTTGAATACTAATGAGTTTTAGTTGGTAATGCATATTACCCCTCTCAACATAGCCACGACGTTACTCGGTGGCATGAACACAAAAAAATTGTGGCAAATTTAGGTTTAAATCGCACAATGCAGAACAGTGGTAATGTTTATTAATGGTCCTTAGTAATTCTGTTATTATTTCTTACTTGGGCTTTTGTTGTATTTGTATACAGGGAGTATTAAGTTTGCCGGAGACTAATAGGGGTACAATACGTAAGCCATGTACGAAATTCAAATTGAACTTTCCTAAAACTAGTGTATTAATCCTTTTCCCATCTCGTATTTGTGAAGGTTAGGGCCAAAGTTTGAGCCTGTTTCGTGTGCCGTAATTACGTTGCTGATATTTGAACAACAACTTAACGTAAAGGGGTCTTGCAGACGCTTAGCATAAATAAATTTGCCTGGACCAACACAATTTCAATGCACATTTTTTCTCACGTCGCAAAAAATAAATTGTTACATTGAACGTTGTGTTATCGTAAAAGTAGGTACAAATATATTTAAATGAATATATTATGTAAGTATGACTACGTTTGTTTTAAACAATACATATGCGACATAACTGTTTTTTTATAATTAAAAATAACTATAAATAAATCCAACAAATATCGAATACTGAGGAGCTTGTACGTCAGGTTATTAAATTAGGCTTCTTCTCGACGACAAGCACTTAGCTGATTGCCGGCTAAAATTAACCTAGGCGCGGTCGAACAGGCGTGAAAGGACACCCTGACACGCCATGACGCAAACGGCGTGATGTATAATATAATTTAACGTCTACATATTGACTAACTAAAGTTACACTAAATAGTAGATCGATTCTAATAATAAACGTTTAATGGGTGAATGGTTGAGATCTAGTAAATGGCTTCTTTCTTGGCAAACGCATTAGCAGTGTCTTTGATGTTCATTGATGGCCACGGCCAGCGTTGACCAATTTCAATTAACTGAGTCGTCTGAGAATTTGCCGGCTTTTAAAGTAAAATGAAGAACTTTGATACCTTTAGATATTTATAGAGAAGTAAATGGAATCGTAAAACTTGGCTACCTAGTTTATAAATTTAATATAAAAGAGATTCCTCACAATAAACACTAACATCACCATCACATGGATTAGTAAGTGCTAAAATGTCCCGGAAATCGTACTTTCATATATTATATAAATACAGTTTCCATGTTGGAGGCAGGAAATATCGAGATGAATAGCCCTAATTACAAGACTCTTTGTCAAGAGCGATGCTAATAATTACCGTCTCTCTGTGAGTACTAAGATAAAGCGCTCGAAACCCGTTGACGTGTATCGATCGCAAGAGATCGACAAAAGTCAAATTAGCTGGGGTCAAAAGTCATGTGGGTCACCTCTCCAGTTGCAAAAAATTCTACGTTTAGAATATAGTGTCCAATAACATGTTTATCGGCAATCGAGTGAGGTCAATAAGTTTTATGTTTTCCGAAACGATTATGTTATTTTCAAATATTTTCGATAGTTGGACGGAATCAATAATTGACTAAGTGACAGAAATTTTCAGCGTTTTTCGTGTATCGATAAATATATTTGGTCCCGGATATTACCGAGTACCGAGGGGATAATTATAATTACGTTCCTTTAAATAGCTTCTGATCGGTTTAAGGTATTCGCCAGTTCGATGCCGTTAAGTTTAAATTAAAAACATTGCCCAACAAAATATAGCTGTATTTGGTTTTCCATTTTTATAATGACTGAAATATATTACTGAAACGAGAACTCGTGAATTCATTATACTGATCTCGAGTACAGTTTTTATTACATATTTATAAAGCAGCCACCAGCCTCGGCGGAATAGCGGAGTGGGTCAAGCGCTGAGCATGTTCAAATTAAGAGAATGTTTCAGAGCACCGTGGCGTACCGAGTAGGTACATACCGACTGCGGAAATGCGAATGGGAGAATATAAACGGGAATGTATTAATAACAGGAAAAGCAATCCCGAGTTCAGTTTTCAATCGTGATCAGACAACACTTAACACATATATTAATATCGCATGAAACAAAAGACTCCAGGATTATTATTTATTTGTAAATAAAAAGACCTTGATGAATAAATATTTTTGCACTTATGCATAAGATAGGAATATTATTATTGTTCGCTACAAATTGATAGGAAATTCAACAATCTATAATAGCCACTGTGATTAAACAGAATATAAGCATTGTTAAATAGAATAAAGGCATATTTACAATTAAGTAAGTACCTAGTCTACCACAGCAGTCGCCGTAAATAAAAACTTCTTTCCAACTTTTGAATGTTTCTCAACATTCAATGCAATGCAAAAACAATGAAACTAAAGGAAGTCGTATAACTTTTCTATTAATAACCTGACATTAGTGATAAAGTTATTCAACTGCATATAAAACGATTTATTTCCTGTACGTACGTAGGTATATATTTATCTGTGCTTTTAAAAAATTGCGAGTTCGTGAGACAAGCGATGATTAAATAAAAACCCGCCGCTTGACAAAAACCTCTCTTGAGTCTTGTGGGGTTTTTGCGACGGCGCTCGACTGCGGCTTAATTCCCGGCGAGGCGTATTGCAACGCCAGCACTCGCAAATCTACTTTACAATTGTTAACGCTCTGCACGCGAATGCTTTGTGACAATGACAAATACTTAACCTGAGAGTTCTTTTTGTACATAAAAAACTTAATCCATAATTTGGGTTCGAATCGTCAATAATATGTATGTATATTAGTTTCCTCGCTACTTTTATATACAAGCAGAACTTACCGTAGTATTAATACCCGTACTGGAAATAATTGCTATTCATTTCTACCAGGCGTTATATAAATATCATAATAATACCCTTTTAAATTAACTCCGGCAAATTAAAAGTACATATAAGCGGACAGAGAGAAGTTACTGTTATAATAATATGTATAATATAGTTCAAAATTTCACAAGATTCTTAAATAGAAAAGTAAAGTAAAAAGTGAAAGGTGTGCCGAAAGACGAGCTGAAACTAGATGGGTTTACTAGTGACCGTTCTAGAGTTACACCTTCCGTCTTCGTGCTTCCTCGATACGTGGGGAAATTTTTCAACTAATCGGACTCCTGGAAGTAGGTCAAAATTACGTTACAAGATTCCCTAACATTATTACAAAGAGGTAAAGCTTTATTACAGTTAAATTATAAAATATTTCGTGCCACAAAAACACAATTGTTGACTATGGTTACTTTTCTCCATGGTAGAGTGTAGACACAAGATTCCGGTTTGTTGAAGCATTACTACAGGTACTTAATATTTGACGTAGTTTAAATTACTTCAAAAAGGGGGTTATCTATGATGATCGTAGTTGATCTAGAAACGTCCAGCTTAACGCCACACCTTTTTCTTCCGTGACGCACGCTGACTTATTTAACCCCCGAAACAAAAATAATACCCCTCTATTATAACTTTTACGTGTGTACATGCTTATGTCTGCTTATACGTGTCTGACTATCTACGCCATAGATTTTAGTTTTTTTTGCTCAATCGAGTCAAAACAGTGAATGACAATGACTCTTGGAAAAACATCAGTCCTATGCTACTTGTTGGTTAGCTTCAACAAATGCAACTTCTAGTCATCCGATTAGCCTCGATTCGAAATTTGAAAAATATATATTACTAGCTTTTGCCCGCGGCTTCGCTCGCGTTAAGAAGTATTATTATTCATTACGTATAGTTTTTGCGGCTTTTCT
>DWJN01001168.1:0-19060 GCA_018248895.1 Carystus phorcus
GTACGTATGATGTACCCACAAGAAAACCCACGGTAATATATATGAAAACGTTTGTCGTAATCATTAGTTATAATTCAAGAGAGAAAAAAGTAAATGGATAATTATACTTTGCTGGGTTTGTTTTTAATGACGTAAACCATAACAAAATACGAGAATATCCGTTTTCAAGTAAAATGTTGTAGTATCGAAATTAAAAACACTTAATTTTTTCAGTAAAATATCATCGCTTTCTACATTTGCAATACAATAGACTAAAATATATATACGACCGTATACATCTATGAATAATAATAATAAAATATTTAATTGGATAATTTCATAAGTACATGATATTTGTGAATTCTGTGGTCCCTGAAGTAGTCCAAACCTTGTTTCAACGACCAAGGTTTTCTCCCGTTTATGAAAATAGTTAATTTTAATCTAAGACCATTAAAATCAAAAGTATATATACATAACATACTTATTTAATGGAAATTAGTAAAGTATAGAAACAGAATTTTCGCAAAGGAGGAAAACCGTGAACTTTCATCTTACCGGAATCAGTTCTAAAGGTAGTTTTCATTTTAGCCAGCAGAGCACTTTGCGTGAATACGGCTTACCGCCCATTGTACATTCGAAGAGCGTCGCGGCCTCCGGCGCTTCTCAATAATGCGCTTACCGCACTCAGTAGCCGCCCACCCTTACAATGCCACTTTTTGGTTATACGACTAGTTCCTAAGCCGAAATGCGCGTTTGTGTTCGCCCCCAACCCAATTCAGTAATAAAAATACTGTGCTAAAAATAAACATATAAGTTTATTGATGTTTTTTTTTTATTTTTAAAAAACTAATTATGACGTTTGTTTATAAAAAGAACATACATTTTAAATTTTCATTTAAATTTAAAAGAATACATAAGTTAAATAAATACAAGTAAATACCTTTATCGTCGTGCTTCACATTAAATCCAACATATTTACTACTTGTTTGACTTACCTACTTATTTGACAGCTATACTTTAACGATGGACAAAAAGCGAACAAATCTATTAAGTGCTCTACGGTCTCTGTAAATCACTCGGCGGCGCGGATAGTTTAGCAATTAAAGGAGGAATCTAACTGACGCTATCTTTTCCACCAACTAATGAGAGGAGTCGGTCGGGAACGACGCGCCGCATACACGGACACTTATCTCCCCGATAAACAAGTACAAATGGGTTACACGTTCTACCAACCCCTACGCCCCACTATTTCTCCTTTAACGTCTTAAGTAAGCCTGTACAAGTTTTATCAGCAAACCGAGAATTCCCTGCCCAACTCGTTAAGTAAACGCAATGCCGAATAAACGAAGTATTAGAAATTTATTTTTACGCTCACATAGGTACATTATTAATGTGTCGTTGTGACCTATCGACCGAGATTTTATTGTACGTAATTGTCTAAGAGACGATAGATTTCGAAAATGTTTACGATGGCCCGTGGCGCAAGCAACAGTGATTTGTTACTATCGGACTCAACACGTGGGCCCAAACAATAAACGAATCCTAACACATCCGGACGTCGTCCGTTGCACTTTATTGCTAGATATTTTACGGGCGGGTGGAAGCGCCGCCACACGAAGTTGTGTTTATGACATAAAAACAAAACAATTTTAACATTGATATTGTTTGTGTTTTAATTTAACTTTTGTAAGTTAAAGGAGATATCGCATCGAAGAGCAACCTACTCCTTTTTGTAGTCGATTAAAATTTAAAAGCAACGTAGTACTATATTTTACGGCACCTCATTATCGGAGCTGTAAAAACGCTGAACGTCGACTGCCTAGGGCGATCGGCGGCGGGGGTTGCGCGGTTGAGCCACGGCGGAACAGCCGCCAATGGTGCGAAATGAAAACGGCCGTAACGAGACCGCTCATTACATTTGCTCTAATTCTTCTCCGAGTGATCCCGTTTAAAATAATTCACTAGTACGTATCAATTAACATTTCAGAAAAAAGCTTTCTCACAGTTTCGTTAACTATATACGTTTTTACGTTCAGACATATTTAACTATAATATTTTTAAGAATCAAACGAGCTTCAGTGATCAATTTCGAATATGACTGAACCATTTTATTTGTAAAGGTCAGTTTTGTCTGCTATACTGTTGGTTTGTAATATTTTTCAACAAATTTATTCCAGTTTACAACCTAACAAGAACTAAAAATTATAGTAAGTCCTTCAATGATGTGAATATAATGTGCGTAATGGTGTTACAAACGACGGCAACTTAGAGAATATTATACTAAACCGTGCGTTTCATTAACCGCCAATCGAGTTAATGATCGTCGAAGTTTCGCTTAAATAAACATTAAGAAAGAATGGATACCGCGGCCGACGATCCTTTTACTGGAATTACACCGTAGCTTAATACTCCATTTAAGTGACAATAGAATGACGTTGCATACACGATAACATTATCGTAACTACATCGATGTCGGATATATTACAACAATGTAGAATCAACAAAGAATCACGAAATGCAAATCGCATCTCATCTATTTAAACAAACTCCGTCAAAAGTTTGAATGGGTAAGATTTAAAAAGTTTAAGCAAACGTTATTTGTACCGCGGCACATACAAGTACAAAACGCGCAACCATTGTCCACGGAAGAGATTAAAACTTTCCTAGAGAGCTTGGGTGAAGCAAATTTTACGGTGGGTAAAAGTAAATAAAAGCGAATTTGTCCTGTGGCAGGATTACTGGGCGTCCTATGCGAGTTGAAGAACATTTTCAACTTCAGCTAACTAGTGTTTCAAAACAGCAAGTATGTTAGCTCTTTCCTCGAGATCCAACGCATACTCATTTTTACCGAGATTTCCAAAGCGATAATACCGCTATGCGGGTATCGAACTCGATTCAACGCATTTTTCCACATATTTAAATGAGATCTAATTAATGTTTTAAGTGAAATTAATTGTCCTTTCGCAGTATAAGCCCTGCTTATCTCCACATTTAAAGTAACGCGTTAAAAATTCTGAATTTTAATTAAAGTTCCTCCGCAAGGCTTTTTTTCTTTGCTTATCAGATGCGCGTTCCGACAAGCATCAGATGTAATTGCATTGACCCACACTTAAATGTGCCGCCAAACGGACGCCTAACTCATTCACCGACGATCGAATGCAATTATGCAAATAAAATCTCACTGCAAATCTTTAACGGTAAAATAGTGGCCCAAAAACGTTGAATTGAGATTTAATCGATTCAAACTCCGTTCAAATCCATCAGTGATGTTTGTCCATTAATTGATTGAAAGGTGTCCATTAAAATGCTCAATCAATTCAAACTTTATCTACATTCATCTATAATTAATTTAACCTGGAGCACATTTGGAGAATGGAAAAATCGTTAAAATAACATAAATAATTTCAACTTTCAATATTGTTAACAAATTCTAATATGTAATTGAACTATAAATTATACATATGTATATAGGTACTTAATTTTTGTATCAACTATCTACCAGTGCTTTTCGATGTAATTTTCAATAATCAACGGATCAATATTTTAATATATTTCGGTAATAGTTTTACATAAGTACTTCTTACTTATTTTTTAGGCAATAGTAACACGATATTGATGCCAAAACCTGAAAAAATGTACCTAATTTTAATACCATTAATGGCATAATATGTGACATGTGGTGGCTCATACCATATATCAACTCGTATCTTAAGTGTTTCTAACGTCTCAAAGCGTTTGTTTTCATGCAAACCGCTGCATTTTCGTCTTAAATCAGACCAACTGTGTGTTGTGTACATCGAAAACCATAAAGTAAAAATAACATAACTATAATCGAGCGTATAAACATTTATTAACTGACTGATATTGCTTTTAGAGTCCTGTAATATAGCAAAGTTTAGTTTAAAATTCAGTGAGAAGCTTACCCTGGTAGTTCTCGCGTAAACAGCAAAAGCTGTGCTTTGCAAATGAGGTCGGAGATAGCTCGGCTCGGAAGTTAGAGCGAGCATAAATTAAAACAAGTGTTTCTATAAAAAGTTGATAAATGGCACTTGCCCAGGCGGCCCGACAAAAAAGGGAACTGACGTCAGCCGAAGCGTTAACGTGTTTCATTTTGCACTCACCGACATCTGGCCGTTTCAGTAAAGAGCAAACTATGGACCTAACGATCTGTGCCTAGATGTAGGTAGGTAATGTACTGGAACTTTCGGAACAGTAGGCCGTAACTTAACCCGCGCGATTTTAATGTATTTCCATTTTACGAATTTATCGATATATGTATCATGAATGCCAACACTTTCTTTGCACTGCAGTTTGCTCATAAAATATGAACGTTAAAGGGATAGGTAGTTTATACTAAAATACTACCAAATAACTAACAAACGTGCA
Source organism: Carystus phorcus (assembly GCA_018248895.1). Taxonomy (NCBI): domain Eukaryota; kingdom Metazoa; phylum Arthropoda; class Insecta; order Lepidoptera; family Hesperiidae; genus Carystus; species Carystus phorcus. The sequence goes on from DWJN01001168.1 coordinate 4,366, forward strand.
GTCTAAAATTAACGTAATTTATGTAGCAACATGTACTGTATTGCAGTGACATGATAAGGCACGAACGCTGAAATATCAGCATTAATAATACGTTACAAACAATATTAATAATTCTATAATGAACTTTTGATATAATATTTTGATTTAATAAAATATACCGAACAGTAAGTTTGAATGTGCAACGAACAACCGCAGTTCACGTTGCAATGAGTTTTCCAAAACTACTCACAAACGCGCATCAACCACACCATGTGGCGAGGCGCGGGTTCACTGAATGCTCCCTACACAAACAACAAGGCATGACAAACAGTATTACACACGTAATATAAGTTGAATTTATACTTACTGATATTTTTGTTTGTATAAACTGTGGGTCAATATACTGAACACAACACTACATTGTATAACACTGAACGAAACGAAGCCTATAGATCTCACCGCCAAACTTTAAAATAAAATAATGTTCGTGGCATATACAAAAGATTCCTATTAAATAACCTCCTTGGACAGACATCCAAAGCGAATAAGAATTGGATCTAGTGAGCATCTATCTATTTACACAGATGCAAAATAATTAGAATCATTCCAGGATCTGTTGAAGTCTAAAATTTCCTCATTATACCTAAACCCAATATACAACTGTTGATGGAGATACCAAGCTACCGACTTTCTACAACTGCAGATGTCATAATAAACTTGCATCGTCAAGTTGTAAAGGACCTTAAAAAATCGCCCAACTAGTAACAACACTAGTAAGTCCGAACAGTGTTGACAGCCGCAATATACGCCGCATCGATTTTGCTACAAGTACACACGACCGTATAAAATTGCCATAGCCTGCAGCAGAGTTAAGCTAAAAGCATGACTGCCTTTTCCATACATGTGCGACAAGTGTTCTTTTGAAAGAATTGAATAATTTAAACATTAAATACGAGTATTTAAATGTAACTAGTCGACAAACGAGCAGTCGAGCCACTTCATGGTAAGCGGTCACATCCGCCCATGGACATCAATAACCCCTTAAGGCATAACCAAAGCATTGCAATACAAGAAATAAAATTGAAGTAACGAAGAAATCTTTTGCTTCAGTTTAGATTAGTGAATAGATTAGTTCCCAAAAATGACAGAAAGTATTATGCCGCCCAAAATAACTTAACACGTTCGATCGTTCACTATTGCCCACAAACTTATTACTAGTGCAATTCCATGAATCCACAAGATTAAATAAATTACTATTATTAAAACTGATAAATATTGTTACTCATATACATAAGATAACTCTCCTATACGCGAATTTATAGGAAATAGTATATTTGTATCAGGTGATATATAATTATATATGGACTACAATAAAAAAGCTAAATTCACTTTTAGACTTATACAATTCTAAGTTTCAAGCCTCATGAACGAGAAAAGCAGGAAGGCGTTTCTTTATACGCCATAAAGTTTCCGTCAGTTGTTAAACATGCATCAATAAGTGAGTTCTAGGTATATAAAAACCCTTCTTCAAATAACTTGTTTAACAGTATGACCATAGAAATAAAATGTAATTCGAATCGTAAACTCCAAAAGAACGAAAACGTACAAAATCCAACTTCAACACGGGTCTTACCCAAATATATTTGAATTTTATTTCCTTTTAAATACGTAATATATTGTAGGAGACATGAGTACAATATGTTTCCGGAATGTAATACAGGTCAGGGCAACGTTTATAAAATTGCAGTAGTATAGTATCAGAGACGACTGAGTCTGCAGTTGGAATGTTAAGCTCCCTGAAATGCGCAATAAGCGACATGTACACCGCCCCACGAAAACGTTGCAGACACTCGGCACCCAGCTTGCTCTACGAAATTCACATATTAAATCCTATATTTCAAACCGACCGAACACATATGCTCACTCGCATAATAAGCTCACGGACCGTTACAAGAAAGGATAAAATGTTTTCATAGAGGATTAAGTAAACGTTAATTTCCTGAACGAGGAGACCCACTCGCTATCCGTTTAACAAAAGTTGAGTAATCCACAAACACTCCCTTTAATTGGTTTACCACAGACCTCTATTAACGAAATAAGATGGGAAATCAGAGTATTAGCATAACAGTGAATTCAATTAGGGTTCACAAAGAGGATTACAACTTTAACAATGAACGGAAAGTTAAAGCGGAGACCCAATGAACTAACGTGGAATAATCAAAATTTTACGTGTAATAAGCAAAATTTTCAAGTTAAAATGAAATTCGTATTCAGTCATGAGAACTATTGTAATGCATAGAATAATATACAACAATGATTAGAAAATGGTAAATTTGCTTTAATAAATATTTCAGGTAAATTGAGATCGATTCGCGAACGCGTCGGATAAATATTAAAATAAGCAGTAATTAAATTTTTTAAATAGAAACTTAGCTCTAACTATATTTAACTAACGATATCCTATATTTTAGAAAAGATGTGTCATTATTAAATTTTTTGCCACTTCACCCTTGCAAAAATACTGTTAATAGTTATTTGTACAGAGAATAGAAGTGAAAGTCACTTACATTTCAAAAACAAAAACTTAATACAAATATGCTACAAGAATCTACGACGTAATTCAAATAAGTAGATTGGTAACTGATCGTGCAATCTCGTTCTTATAACAGCTATTATAAGCAATAAAACTAACGCCGCGTACTTCAGAAATTATATTACATACCCGGGCTGATATCGCCCGAAGGACTTGATCCGGATTTGCATAGTAAACTCTATTATTGCTAGGTGCTAATAAGATAATCATAAAATTGTCTACTAATAAAATCACTGGCTTAGGATTTGTTATGCGTCACGCCGATAAAATAATAGACAAGCAACATTACATTTCAAGAACCTGTTCACTTTACATTTTAATTGATTTTATCTTTAGCATTTCTGTGTCAGTGTTGTGGTGTGGCGCCAAACTTATTTCATTAGTAAAATACCTTTACAGACCAAAGTCCGAAGTGTACGTGTACAACAAACCAAGAACATTTTGGTTTGAGTCCAGTTTTACACACTAATTGCTGCTGGCTGTAGTGGGCGATGTGATGCGCTATCGTTTCCGAACACTTGTCAATTAGAAGCACAAAGTGCCGCCCCGAAGCTGCATCGCACCACATAAATCTCCGCTGGTCGTTTAGACCGGCAAACCGTACCTCGACCGATCGCGATGGACTACATACTTCCCAGACTATTTTCCTCGCTAACAACTGTCTTTTCGAGCAATACAAAGATTGTTACGAACAATGCCGATAAATTACTCAGGCTCGGAAGGTACTCAAGATAAAGATCTCCAATTTCCGTCGTACAAAACAAACTGAGAGTTGGCGATTTGCCACCGTTTGTTTACGGATCATGCTGTTTAAGGCTCGATGAACGCATATTATATTCGAGTTAACACTGCGAGCATTTAGGTCGTAAGATCCGTGACGTCAACGGGTCGCAGTGAAAGTAACAAGACGCGAACAGCGAACAATGCGTGTCACTTGCGCAACGCTCGCGATCGCTGGGAACAATGGCGGGTTAATAGAGCCATTCGTCGGCTCATCGCGTATTCATCCACGCCCCCGACGCCTCCGCAACCGACGCCACCGTCGCGATTGATGCCCTCGTAACTCTTGTGGGACAAGGTAGAACCTGCCCCATTGCGGTGCTTGAATTCGGCATATACTTTGACTTGTAAATCATTGGTAAAAGAAATCGAAGTTTAAAAAAGGTCTGCTGTAGTAAACACTACGAATTATTGCTTTGACAAAGTATTAAGAATATCATCTATAGGATTTAGAATCCAAAGACATCAGCCCTCCACTTCGATAGAGCTCAAACAGCAGACAATCTTTGTACGCCCTACTGAAATCGAACTGGGTTCAGAACATCAGTTTATCTGATTTACCGACTACGCTACACTCACAATATAGATACGTGCATAAAACAAAGTTTATCATAAAACTTATTATTTCCATCTACCATCTACTGTACCAAGACATATATTCTAACCAAACTCATGCATATTTTATTATAGATTCTATTCATGTTTAGTCTAGAGTGTATTTTGCTGTTCTTATCTTTTACGAAACTGTAAGTAACAGGTACAAATTCTTTAGGAAGTCCAACTATTGCTAAGATAGATGCCAGGCTCAGATTGCGATCGGCAAGCACTAAGCATCCCGGCGAGTCCAGACGGGAGAGCCGCTAGGATATTTTATTCATAGAGCGCGTGATAAATGAGAAAAGGCTCAGCTGTATCACATTCATTATTACCCCGCGCCACGCATGGTGTTATCAAAAACTTGTTGCCGCCGCGCGTTCACTATAAAACTATCGTTTGGCTCCGGACGCCACCTCGGGACTAGCTTCAAACGCAATTTGTCGTTCGTAAATAGCAACAAAACTTATAATTCATGTTGACTAGAGCTTTGTTACTTTCCTATGATATATGGCGGTATAAATAACTGGTAGCCGGCAAACTATCGTGCATGGTATTACTGTATGAATTCAAAGGTTTTATCGCATACCTAAGCATGTTATTCATAATATATTAAGTCCTTCGACTCTTAATCAAGTGACAACTGATGAATGAATAAGCAACTTCTCTATAGTTTTAACGACAGGAACACGTATCTGTGATGTATACCTAACAATCAATTCAATATGTAAGTAATCTGTCAAGACATGAAAAAAATCAACGTTACGTTGCGTTAGGATTTATATCTTTATTATTTTTTCTCTAGGTAACTCAAATAATCGCAACTTTTGAGAGATCTTTCTAAGAAGTCACAGTTGTATAGATAATTATAAAAAAATAATCCACTATTGAACAACGTCAACATCTATATAATATTATAAATGCAAAAGTTATGATACATGTTTTTTGGTTAATCACATTAAAATAACTGAACAGTTCTAAATGAAATTTTGCATCGCGACAGATTAATGTCCGGTTGAGGAGATAGACTACTTCTTATTTCGGATAAACATAACAGTTTCCTTGGGACGGGTGTCAAATGGGTATCAATCTTAATAGAGTATAAAATGCATGAAATGAAATTTTACTCAGTAAAGAAAGAGTTTTGGGATGAAAAGCCGCGCGCAAAAGCTAGTAGACTATAAGATGAGTCAATGTATAAACGTCCAGTTAATGCATCAAGCGCTGTCCCATCATAAAATATAATATCTCGGTAAATATAATAATCCCCTGACAAGTCACGATAGCAGCAGTTTCATAGAGCGGTTAACAATCGTTCAATTTGTAGTGCCGGTGACCGCGCGCTTCAACAATGGCTGTGCACGCGACGTCTTAGAGCCCTACTCGACATTCTCGTACGTAGGATAACGCACAACAATCAAGATGTCATTTTTCAACTACCCACGCTAAGGCCAGCGAACAGTGAGAAATATGGCCGACAACGCACGCACCGTCACACAAAAGAGGCGTCTCGCGGTTGTCGCGATGCATATCTACTGGGTGAATAACAAGAAACAGATTCAATTCATCCCTCCTCATGCTTTATAAGTATATTGATCCAAGATATGTCCATGTAAGAACAATGAACAACTTTAAAATACACGACGCAGAGACAGTCGAAACAAAACGACTATTGTTCAGATATTCAAAAATGTCTGCGAAACAAACGATTTCCAAGTCTCAATAACGAAATATACATGAGGATAACAAGTCTTCCTAAATTGACAGCGGTACATGCGAGTAAAGCAGCTAAACACAAGAAACGCATTTACGTGTATCCATATTCTTTGCAACGCTCATTACAATTCACAGAAGTCAGTTGTTAATTTATCGCTGGTGGAAGATGGAAACTCGCTCCGAGAAATGATAGTAATTATTGACACGAACCACCGCTTCGAGCAAAAATCCGCCATCCGCTCAAAAGATCACAACCGGCCACTAACTCGAAAATTCCACATTCATAACGGGGCGAGCCCTTGGGGCACGCCAGCCCGGCAACCCGTTCGGAAATCGCAATAGGTATTCGACGCGAAATTATATGGGTAACGTGTCCGATAAAGTATTACACAAATAACGGGAAATTTACTACACTCAGATGAAAAGCCCTCTCATTTCCAATTGCTGGATTATAACTCACTGCTTAATATGTAGCTGAATGTTCAAAGATGTCTCACGGATGTTTAAGTGTAGTTGGGAAAGAAATCAAATTGATTCTTTATCCCACTTCAGACCGAATAATTGTCGACAAGCGAGAAGATATTGTAGACTTGATTATTATTTATGGCGAAGATAAGAAGGATTATGTAATAAAAACGACTTATCGAGAATAGAAACGCATAAACATTTTACTTAAGTGTAATCTGGTGATTTTTTACGGATATAAAGTATAATATTATTACTACTTTTTAGTTAGGGACCTTAGTGGGTGTAAATTTATACTAGGTGATAATAACAAGTGAAGACAATATGAATTTAGTGCAGTTTAGGAACTAGGAAGCACTGTAAAATCAGATTTTAATACATTTCTATTCGGCGCCATATTTTGTGTAACACAATGGCACATCGATATCGAATATTTGCACCGAAACGTGTGGAAAACACTAACAAGTGGCGAGCACAACTAATTGAAGTTATAGCTGGGCGTCGCATTCGCCGCCGCGTTTGTGATTAGTGACGACAAACTAATGGCATGTTTCGACACAAATACTTCGCTGCTCCATCGATCAAGCGACGTCGTCGCTGATCAGATGGTGATTTATGACTTAAATTTAATGTCGCTTACCCAGTTTTGCTTAAATGACAGACTTTAACTTTCATAGATTGTAAAATGGAACGGTTACAGAAATAATGCAATAATTCTTAACATAGTATAATATTAAGTGTTCAAATAGCATGCGACATACTATTACGACACACGAATTGAACATTCAGTATATTTTACATTTTGTATTGTTTTGGTTCCAAAGAATTCCATCTAAAATTAAGTGAAGATGTAGTCTGGGGTTGTAAAGTGCACGAACCCTTTATCCTTGTCAATCTTCCACTGAAAAGACTCTCAAAACAGCAATGACGACAATAAGTTACTACAGTGTTATATGAGTCGAGCGCATAATTCAGCCTGGTCAATTGGCAGCTTATCATAAAGGTAGGTCTTAGCAACCAGATTTAATGTCTAACTAACTATTATGATCAAATTTCGTCATAGTAGCAAAATATAAATATGAGCATCTATACATATTATAAAATAAAGTCCCTCTGTCACATCTGTCTGTCTGAACGCGCTAATCTCAAAAACTAGCTCAAGGATTTTCATACGTTAATTATATTTTTACAAATGGATGGAATGATTCAAGAGTACAGCTTTTTATGAATATGTTACTCGTGGTAACTACCACTCCGTATTCAAAACTATCGTGCGACAAATAAATTCAAGCGGTTCCGATACAACACGTAAATGCAAAAATGAATTATGTAATAATGAAAAATATAATAATAATGAAATAGTAGATATTTATATACACAAAGTAAAATACATACCGAAACGAAGCGAAAGCGATCGCTAGTTCATTACTTAAGAAAAAGTGTAATTATTTCAAAAACTTGGAAACTTTAATATATTTTGGTTAATAATTTGTAAAATACAAACCAAAAACATTAAAAATACATAAAAAGGTTAACGGCGTTTCCATCGTATCGTAACTACACCAGGTTATATAGGCTGGTTCAAAAAATACGCAATAGAAAATCATTTGATTCCATCAGTGCACCATTTATTACTGTCACATTATAATTGAAAAGGTCACACGGTTGACGGGTACTTACCTTGCTAATGACGGTTGAATATTGGATCCCAGTTGAACGTTGCACAATGTCTGATAACCGATTCAATCGACATTTCAAAGCTGCTTCATTTAGAGCCTTCTAAAGCAAGTGTGCTTTATATCTATACCTATACTAATATATAAAGCTGAAGAGTTTGTTTGTTTGATTGTTTTAACGTGCTAATCTCAGGAACTAATGGACTGATTTGAAAAATTATCTTAGTGTAAGATAGTCTATTTATAGAATAAGGCATCACGCTTAGATGAATAGGAGAGGAGCCGTAATAAAAAATATTGCGAAAACGGCAAAATTTGAGCTTTTGTTGCGTGCCCTGAGTAAACAGTGAAAGTTACTTAATAATCATGTATTACAATATTGTACCCCTTTAAAGTTATAAATGAAAGTCCGCGACAGCGTATGTCTAGCTTTTAAGGTTAACACACTATAACCATTTTTATGGTTATCAAAATTGTTCTAAATTTATAATATGACAAAACAACGGTTGCTGTCGTCAGCTAATTTATTTATAACTAGCCACCCGTCCTGGCTTCGCACGGGTGCAATGCTGATACTAAATACACTACAGAAAAACTTGAATCACTCTATCTATTAAAAAAAATACGCATCAAAATCCGTTGCGTAGTTTTAAAGATTTAAGCATACATAGGGATATAGGGACAGAGAAAGCGACTTTGTTTTATACTATATAGTGAAACCACAAGTGGTGATATGAATACCTGTCAGATGGTTCCCAGTGAACTCGAAGTCGTCATCCTGGTCCCAATGCTTCAGCGACAGGTTCCCGAGCGGCGTCGCATTCGCGAACTCCAAGTTAGCGAAGTGCCAATCCAGTATCTGTCTGTCCCGCACCGACAGATACACCGAGCTACGAAAACATTACAATTAACACAACTTGAACTTTTTTTTATTAGTAGAATTCAAAAAAGTAGGTTTTCAAACTTTTTTTTAGTAGAATTAAAAAAAAGGATTAGGTTCTCAATTCGACTGTATTTTTTATGAGTGACTTGTTAACTTTTTACTAGCTGCACCGATTTTATTCCAAAGCTGCTGCTTGTCATGGGCTCTCATAAAAATTTGAGCGACATCTGACGTGTAATTATTTACTTAATGCGTATGAATTCAGAATCAGGCATAAAATCCGCCCTTTGTAAATACCTGTTTTTCAGGTCTTACAAGAATTTTACCAATAAATAAATCAGAATATTTTATACGTTGTACGACCCTGTTTTGTCTATTGATAAGCGATTTTGTAACTAAGCGACAAACGTGCGGACCAGCCACATCGATCGTCTATCAGATCACTGACGCGTTGCCGACCAAGACTAAACCAGCCAGCGCGTATCGCTACAATATTTACCTCGGCGGATTAGTTTCCAGCTGCGTCAATTTTTCCTCGATGGTGGCATTTTGTGCGGTCAACGTCTCATACTCGTTGCACAGTTGCCTCATCTCCCGGTTGAGACGACGGAAATTGAACTCTTGCAGAATCCCCGCGTCTCCCGTCGCACCCTTCTTTCTCTCTACGACCAGGGCGTCCTTCTCATTCTTCATCGACTTCAATAGTTCTTGTATATCAGCCATCCTAAAATAAAGTAATGTTGGTAGTTTTCAAAAATAAAGTTGTTCGTAGGAGCGCTATAAATTGACGAGCGGCAATTTCGTTCCTGGTCTTGGAGTCTGGAATGTCTGCCGGATTGCATATCGATAATACATTTTTATTGATGTGATTATTTGTATTTGTGTTCTGAAGTTTTAATTTTTAAATAAGTTCATATCAAACAAAAGGTGGTGATTGTTACCTTCTTTTTAAGCGTAAATTCTTTTATTTTCCTGAAAATATGATATCCAATTGCAATATGGATATCTATAGGTAACCTCCCATACAATAACAGTCCTATTTCAGATCCTTCATAGACCTATTGAGCTTGTAGACTTAAAACTATGAAATAAGCAAAATCGTCACTCGCAAAAAATAAATTGGAACATATACTTACCTCCGATAATTGTTACTTATAGATCATTTATAACAATTATTATCAATATGATAATAATTTTTTATAGAATTAATGTTTTGAAGTTTTACTCACTTGTTTATATTTGTCTTAAGTTTTTCTTGAAGAGTTGTAAGCGCTTTCAGATGTTGTACCTGAAATTAAAGAAATGATTAATTAGTTTAAAATTAACTATTAGGCAACGTTGGCGTCAACCAGTTAATGGCCACTACAGGACACTGGTCTCTCCTCATCACTCAAGAGCTTCACGTCTAGAGCAAACTCCACAATGTTCCAGTGCGAATTGGTGAAGGGGTTATTGGTTAACCCAAGTTTGGGGAGTTTACATGTCGCCCGAAAGCCTCTGACGTGACTTAACGACTGCTATCTACGATAACAGATGTTACCGACAACTTAACAAGCCCTTGGAAGCACAGAAACGCTCAAAGAATTTCTGCCACTAACTCCCATTCACCAAGCGCACAAAATCATTCTCCATAGTAAGAAACAAGTTATAAAGTCGATCATGTATATAAATCATCTGTTTTTGATTAAAATGAAATTATTCTGCGTTACTAATTAAAAACCCTTAATTGAGTAAGCAACTCACCTGTTTGTGTTTAACGTTCTTCTGTTGCAGCTTTATGACCCACTCGAGCGCTTGGCCGAGAGACACGGGCGTGTCGTTGTAGTAGTTGAAGTCGACCTGGTGCGAGAGGTAAGACGTGGCATCTAGGAGGCGGTTAAACTCTCGCTCCACCTAAAAACATTAGATAAACAAGTATTTTTTAAGTCAATAGCTAACTTGGTAACTTGATGAGTATGTTCCTGGCTGATATTGCGTCAGTGATGCCTTTGGTGTTACTAATGTCCATTGGAGACAGTAACCTCTCACCACCATGTTAGTTACATACTAGCTAGCTACTAGCAGGCCCGGCCACGGGTTGCTGTGACTAAGGTTTACATACTCAATTTAGCAGACTAATTATCTTACAGTGCTATCTGTTAGGATCTTATTAGGAAATAATTTGCAATGAAATAATATTGCGACTATAAATTGAGATGTTAGCTATCCTATCTTTCAAGTTGCATCAAATTGGACACAGTGTGTAAATTTTCTTAAAATCGGTTAAGTAGTTTAGGAGTTCATCGTGGGCAAACACCGTCACACTCACACGTAGCAATGAGTATGTAGCGATCATATTAGCCGTCATACATTGACGTCATGCCAGACCTCAATCACAGTAATGAAGTTTTATATAATATATTTCAGCTCCGAACATCCATCAATGGTTGATGTTTGCCGCCTTGTAATATCTTGTCTACAAAGAGTTCTCCCTTTGCCAAAAGTATGTTTTCAAATATATGTCGTCGAACTCAAAACTAAAATAAACTCTGCTTACCATTTCATCTTTGTGTTTAGGTACTTGGTTCCCTGTAGCTTCATAAAGAGGACATTTCTGTTTTATCTTGTGAAGTTCCATGTTCATTTGAACAGATAATGTAGTAACGGGATTGCCGCCTAATCCAGTGACTACCATAGCACCTGCAATAAATATGTTATTGTCATATCAATAAGTTTAGACTCCGGTTAACCAAGGAAACCTGTAATAGGTTTGGACTTTTACAAATTATGTGACATAACAAATCCACTAAAACGAAAATACCCAAACCCTACACCCAAATATAGAATAACCAAAACCAGGATCTGATACACAAAGAATTGTAATTGTATGACATAAATGTCCATCCCATTTGGGAATTAAAATAGCTGGCAGAGTGACACTTTCTTACAAGCTCATTGAAACCTTAAGGCTCTGTCATATATTGCTGATATTTAAATAGTTCTCTAAGAAGCCCTTATTATACTAAATTTGACCAATCTTTCTCAAACACTTACTCTAAACTTCAACTAATAACAATAAAAACAATGTCATACCTAAATCAGCGACATAAGGACCTTTTCTGTAAGTAACAACCCTCCCGCCTACCCTATCCCGTCCTTCCAAGATCACTACCTCACAACCAAATGATTGCAATTGTCTAGCTGCTGCCAGACCCGATACACCTGCAAACAATAAATATTGTATCATAATCATCATATAAGGGGCTGCATTCAATTTGACTCCATGCCAACTTTCTATACCCAAGTTGCTCCCTGCTAGACTTTGCTGGCTATTAGTCATCTAATTATCTATTTTGGCCTTTATGGATTTTTAAAGATTATTACTTAGTTCCACATTATTTAAGCAACTCCTGTACAATGTCCCACACACATAAGATCATTCAGTCATCATGTATTCATATTTTATTTAACATACATATGTAACCATTATATATTATGTACAAGTATATATTTTATTAGAATTACTAGTGGATTTGGGGGATGTTATTGGGCAACATAATAAAACATTTTATCAGATCAATTTGTGAATCTAAACCATTCTCAAATCTGCTTAATGCATTCATAAATTTCATGAACATTGATCCAATCATTTAGCAATTCAGTGACATTCACATGGGCAGAATTATTATGAATATAAAGATATAAGATTAATTAATTAAATACTTAATAATTGAGTATAATAAGTGATATATGTAGATATGCATAATTTTGTTCTAGAGAAATATTAAGAATCATGTACTTGCCAGCTCCTATTATAATGACCTTAGGTCTTTGTTTCCCTTTTGGTGGATTTGGGATAGGTGTGACACGCTCATATATGCCATAGTTAATAAATCCATGCCGCTCTAAGAAAGTATGGGCTCTCAATATCAATGCTGGATCTCCATTGTATGGTGGCTGCAGTAAAGGAAATTATTAAGTCAGAAATAGTCATCTTTACTTATAATGCAACTGTAATATATATATATTTTTTATTTTAATATAATGTTAGGAATACAGAGAATAAAACAGTTTTTTTCAATTATTGTGATTCTGCATCGTGCAATAATCACTGAACAGATTTAAATGATACTTGGCATGTTGCATATATCCCAGGGACATACTGGAAAATGGATCTGTTCCCTAAGAATATGAAATAAAAGTCACTACAGAAAATCTGTTAAGATGTTAATAATTAATGTTTTAGCTGCTTTAGTTACTCAACTTTAGTAACCTGTTTTAGTTAACAACATATATGTTTCTTATTATTAGAACAAGTCACTGTTATTGGACTGTTTTAATACCAATTGGATTGCATATTTCTATTTACTATGTTTATTTATTTCTAATATTTAATTACAATTGTATAACATAAACCCAAAACAAGTTTATACCCAAACCATAGAAACTTACTTCCATTTTGAGTACAGAATATTCTGCAGTTAATTGCTTTTTAGGATCTTCAAACCATAACTTTAGTATACGGTTTCGTATTTGAACAAAGGCAAGGCTCGAAGGTCCTTGCAAGTCAGAAAAACACTCAGCTTCCAGGGAAGTCATTTTGTCAAATGGTAGACGGGACTGGAAAGCTGCTCCTTCCAAGCTGAAGTATAAAAAAGTAAAAGATTATTTTAAATTAATTACTAGTCTTATTAGCTACATTATTTTTAATTTAATATTGGCATAAAGTTTACTCTGAAATCTAAGATGATAACAATCATTACTTGATTGAGAAGTTCCTATCCAACTTGCGTTAAATAATTTAAATGGAACTTATATTTTTAGATGAAAATTCTTTGATTTAAATGCCGTTATGATAAATTCCTCACCTGTTTAGCATTTCTTTGTAATTTATTTCTTCGATGTCATCTCTGTTAGGTTCCTCAATGATAATCGGTTTATCTTCTTTTTTCGCTTCTTTATTTTCGTTCGTCCTGCTGGAGGAAGATTCTCGCCGGCCAACAACTGTCGCAGGGCTAGTTGATGTAATCTTACTCTTCTCAGATTGATCAGACTCGGAATCATCTTGTTTTAACTTTTCGTCCAATTCCCGGTTCTCAACCTGAAATCGATAAACATAACCTCTACACTGAAATTATCACATAAACACAATCATTACACTAAAATACAAAAATTTTTACTTTCGCCCGCTTTCTACGACTCATTTTTAATACAAAATTTAATTATGAAATTTTCTCGTATAATGAAGGAATTATCCGCTTACAAAATAGACAAACAATACCTAACTCAAATCAAAACAAACTAAATTTGACATGTCAAATGTCAACTGTCAACTTCTTAAATTATGTGTGAAATAGAAACTTCAAATAGGTAGGTAATATATTAGGTATACTACCTATATCATTATTTCAATGTATCGGTGAAAAATAATAATATTGATTCGAAGGACAGATAATATATAATTGTACCTCAGGATTCCTGAGTCAGGAATTACTAAAAGTTCATGACAAGAATTCTGCGATAATTCCAGTGGATAATCTGGATTATCTGCCATAATATTTTTCTTAATTGTTTTATACAACCTAATATTGTAGCGTAAAAAAGTACATGATGTATTTGTTAAAAATACATTAAAAAACCATAGTCTACAAATTTTAACATTTGTCATCAAAAACTTCTGCCCAATCCGCTAGTAAAATATAAAAAGAGCAACAAATTTATCAATATATTTATACAATGTTATTTAACTATAATGGGTGAGTTCCACTAAGCGCCCAGAACGATCAAAATGCTCCTTTAGGCGTTCCACATAACGAAAAACCTCACACGGGACGTCATAATTAACGCTCACACGAAGCTCACGACGACCCATCTAACTAAAAAGGTGGGGCATGTGATCGTTGAGAAAATCGGCGGCATTTTCAAAAGTCAAAGCATCAAAGATGGCGAGCGTAAAACGTACATTATTCTTAAGGAAAAAGATATTTTAGGAGAAGTAAATGTTTCTGCCGCAAAAGGCATTTTAATTAC
>DWJN01001169.1:0-19053 GCA_018248895.1 Carystus phorcus
CGATAGCATATGTCTAGCTTTTAAGGTTAACCCACTATAACAATTTTTATGGTTGTAAAAATAGTTCTTAAATAATATTTTTTATGGCAAAACAAAGTTTGCTGGTTCATCTAGTAAAAGATATACTTAAACAGCGTCTCATACGATAACCCTATAGGTAGTCATTATAATTAATTATCACTGAGTAATTGCAAAAAAAGTTATTGCTGTTTTATTTCTGGTTTTTAATCTTATTAGTGTCATGTTTTGTAACATTTTACTTATTACATTACTTTTCTGTTCAAAATATAGAATCACACAGAATCTTGCAATCTACAGTAGTTAAACTACAACATTGTTGTTACTCTCCTAAAGTCCTTAAAGGATTAAATCCCTAGTTTGTCAATAATGTTCGGAATTTCAAACCAGGTACTTATCGCCCAACAACAAAGCAAACTGATTAAGTCTGACCACGAAAACAAAGTGCAGTCACAACCACAAGTCACCGTCCAAAGCCTATCATGGCCTTAAGCTGCTAATACAACACTAAGAACACCGACAAGGGAGTCGGCAGCAAACAAACTAAAATGTCCAGTGATTTTATTGAATTAGACGATCACTGTTCAATTCATTTAAAGTTCAACCGATATTCAATCTTATAGCTTAACGTTTAAAGGTCACCTGTCGGGTCTTTATGAGTTGGAGTAACTCTACTCACGAGCCATGAAC
Organism: Carystus phorcus; assembly: GCA_018248895.1. Taxonomy (NCBI): domain Eukaryota; kingdom Metazoa; phylum Arthropoda; class Insecta; order Lepidoptera; family Hesperiidae; genus Carystus; species Carystus phorcus. The sequence goes on from DWJN01001169.1 coordinate 709, forward strand.
TGTTCTGCTGAGTCATGACATCGGCTTCCAACCGGTGCGAGTACAAAAGGTGGGAACACCCGTTCAATGGATGTTTGATCAATAGCTACACACGTGTGTCTGGTGTCTGATGCCTGGAGATTAGGTTTTAAATATCTTTGCGGTGCTGTAATTAGGCTCTTATAGATCGTTGCTCTTTTTGTTATAGATCTGATGTGATTATAACTGTCCTACCTTCATATTCTGCATAACTCTATAAAAAGGTCTGTACTGTGTGTAGTAGGTATGTCAATGAATTTTGTGACGTTTGATGTGTTTAACACCAAAAAGTATAGACAATTTTTCTTTTTAAGTAGGTAAAGGAAAATTAGGAATACACAATATGTCTTAAGTTCCTACTCAAAACTAGTCTTATCCCTAATTTTCCCTGGTTATTTAAATCAACTATTTGCCTATATCCTTAGTAAGGTTTCGGTAATATAGCCACAATATATCACTTTGTATCTACAGTTTGTTAAAATACCTAACTTTTATAGCATAACTATCAGATTTCAATCAGATTGAATTGTGAATCAAAACGATTATCGAATCCACTTTAAAACAAAAAATATGTCATTTAAATCGGTTCAACCGTTTAGGAGGATTTCCGTGACATACATACGAACAGAAGACTTTTATATATATAAAGATAATTCGGACGGTAATTTTAAAGAACTATACGTTATAATTGTACAATTGCTACTGTTTTGATTGTGTTCAATTACGTACGCTTAATCAACATATCGCGCTTCCAGATGATAAAGAAGTTATTTAGATCAATGCCCGCCAAAGGAGACAGTCTTATCGTTCACAAACTTTTGCAAACTTCTGTCTACCCTCTTGTTTTTCGAGACGCTAACTGCCTGCCAGCTCGTTCTATCCAGCGCAAACTTAATCCAAGTTTAATGAACAATACGACAGACCCTTAATCAAACTTTGGATTTTCCAACTTTTCTGCTACACTGTTTTCTACCTTATTATGAAATACTTACAACAGAATTTTCATCGCACTATGAATCTCTCATAGGGCATCACATTTCGCAAATGATTCTGGAGAAAAACCTATTTAGCCGACTTTGATCATATTATTTGTTTCTTGCTTTGCTTCAAAGTCAGATTAACGGCATCAGTTACCGGAGATTTTAATGACGTAATTTTATTAAAGATGTATTAAGAATATTTGAATAAATGTTCCTACATATCTAGAGAATTAAGTTTGTTTGACCCAATCCAAATGTATTTTACTCTTACGTTAAATTTTCTTCACTCTTCATTCTAAAATATTATGTATCAATCTTAATAGCTATCGATGTTTTTTCAAAGGCAACAACATATTTATTTAATTTATCACGATAGATATTTTCAGAACATTTAAAAAAGAAATTCAAACATTTCGCCAAAAGCTTAAATTGTTCCCGAAAAAATTAATTTAAATTCAAAGAATCCCCAATCATTCGAGTTGGGGATCCAATAGCCAATTTTCTGTAATGGCGGGTTGCATTTCCTATCTTTGTTGTCTGCGCCGACGTTTTTTGCGAACGCCCCTTCCACGGCGGGGGCAGGGTTCGTTAAATTTATGGGATGCGTAGGTAACATACGGGGTTCCCCATGTGTTCTGTACCTATATAACATTTGTCTCTTTCGACATTTATACCTACTAGATAAGTAGTTTATTACTTAATAACGAAATTAATATTTATAAATGTTCAGATACTTCTCAATTTCAATTTATTTATTTGCGTAACTAAGGTTACAAAAGTTGGTACAATACATAAGTCCTCTTATTTTACCATGTCGGCATGCAAAGAAAAAATTGTCATCAGTAACATTTATAAATTTAAATAATAAGATAATCATAAATGAATTGTTCAAATTTTAAAATTATACCTAAATATGAAAAATAATTTACTTTTATTTTATTTACTTTATTAAAGATTGAAAAGTAGATACCTAAATTATACTCAAACTCTACTCTATAGATATATCCGCCCTCGCTTCGCTTTATGTATTTTATTTCGTGTATATAAATGTCAACTTTAAATTTTTTAATATCATATCATTAATGTTAGCATCACTCGTGTCGTGTCAGTGTTAACACTTAGAATGTCAACTGTTATTATGTCATAATGCTACTATCTATAGCGCTTATTTGATTGAAACGTATTTTCCCATGAGAGTGAAATATTTTTGCACGATAAACGGCTGGTGTTTTTCAATGAAAGTGAGATATTTTCCGGGATAAAAAGAAGCCTATCACACTTTCCAGTCCTTCAACTATCTCCAATCTAAATATCACATTGATCCGTTACTTCGTTTTTATGTGAGAGAAAGACAAACAAACAAACTGACAAACACGCTTTCGCATTTATAATATTAAATTATGACTAAGATAACATATCGTAAATATACTACTTATTATTTATCCCAATCTACATATTAGGTAACATATTGGAATTAAATGAAGAAATTAAATTAAGGTTTTGTGCCCGTTTATATACCTAAATCTTGATATATATTTTAATTTAAGATTATTAAGAAATCTTAAACTGAGACTTATTGGCATAAGACGACTATATTATCAACCCTGTAGCAGAAACTTATGAAATAAAAGAAGAATAAAGGAAAAAGAAAAGAACGAAGTCCCAAATCATCGAGCCACTTAAGCAATTTCGGATACGGTCAGTAAAGGTGTCGGTGATCACTAGAGCCGAAATATCATAAACGTTTATTTGAAGGCCACGTTAATATACTCGTATAAACTTCCAATATTTTGGTTGGCCAATAAGAATACAATGCGAAATGCGTTCAAGATCTCCTCAATTTTAAAGAAGTAAGCTTTGCAGTAAGATTCTATGGCTTAAGATATTCGTTAATTTGCGTAGTTAATATTTTTGAGATTTCCATTACCTATAGGTAGGTACTTACCATTAGTACAAAATAAGTTCACCCTTGTAAACTCTGATTAAGGAGTGTCTAAATAAATAAATAAATAAAAATAATTGAATACGATGACTACACCGAACTGCTATTCGAAGGGTCCTGTTTCGATTCCCAGCAAGACAGATATTTGAATGATGAGTTTAAATTTCTGTTCTCGGTCTGGGTGTGTGTGTTGTCTTTCTGTGTTGTCCATGGCACCCACGACACGGGGTATCCCAGTGTGGTGCTATGAGTGTAACGTTATTTATTATTATTGTTTATTTATGTCATTTATGATACCTCCCACTATCATCACGAACTAAAATATATTCTCATGTACAATCTAATTATACTCATATATTAAAACTAACTTATCGCCAACATCAAACGCGTGCCTGTCAAAGCCACGCTCAAGTTTCTGACACGAACGTCATCGCACGTCAACTTTGACAGAACACCCTCCCCCGCCCGTGACGTCACCCGCAATATTATTTGAGGGCTCAGGTTTGACTAACTTTCCACATCTAATCAAAGTTTCAACGTTGAAATATCGATGCCTTTGTTCGAGGGTTCAATAACTTTTTACAAGCAAATTTAATTTGGCAGTCTATATATAGGCACGGTGTTCATACAAAACAATAGCTACGTAATTTAGGTCTACGCCTCGGGACCTATTCACTCTTGGTTATATTCAATAAAGTAAATCAAATAGATATAATAAGTTTTACTAGTTGGTTTTATAAACACTCTTCAACAGTTAAATTAAACTTTCATTTTAACAAATCCCTACGGTACGTGGTCGTGGAAGAAGTGGCAGAAAGCTCCCAAGGAGACTTTCTTTTTAAAAATTCCTCCTCATTTCCTCATTTTTTATAAAAAACAAGTTAATTTTTTTTTTTACAAAAAATCACAAAAAGACACTGTCAACGTATTTTTTCTAATTAAATGAAAAAGCGTTAGATCACTTCATCAGACTTAAATTTAATTTTAATAAACATATGGCTGTATTCTCTTTAATCTCATGTTGTAATCCTGATATTCAGTTAATAACATTATTATTTATTACTGTAAAGTCAGATCACCTCGTCAAAGTTGATTTTATCCGGTTAGAACTGTTCATTAGGTAAATATTTAATCTACAGTACTGAAGCTTTTTTTTAAAAGTCTATTAATGCTAATACAGAACATGTAGCTATATAATTATTATAACAAACGTTAAAATTATAGAAATGTGTTACATCAGGTCGCAACAACCGTCACTCTAATTTGTTTTCTAATAAAAGAGTTATAACTTAAAAAAATAGTAAAGTGCTTTCAGCTTGATGAAGATATACATAGTTAATTTTGGAAATAACTGTAATGACATCTTTACCACTAGCTAATACAAGTGGCCTTTTTATATGTTTGGCTATATGGCTACAACTCTCTGAAGACTGTATATATTTTACGAGAATCAGTCGCAGTGTTAGCAAGAACTTTTACCGTTTTGTTCTTAGTCGGCAACCTGTGGGTAAACTTTCTGGCAAAGCTTCTTTAAATAGGTGGTGGTATCTAGGTACGTACCACCACGCAGGCGACGTATTATTTGGCCCCATGTGCCACAAAAGGGAGGTTAAAAACTATTTATTTGTTCTCATTAATTGGTATTCTGTGTTCGAATCGCTTTTGGACACATTCCTTGCATTATTGGTATACCTAACATGAGTAGATACTAGTATCAAATAAAACCAGTGTAACTTATTCTTCATAATATTATTTTCATAATAGGTAAAAAGGTAACCTCAATAGGATTATTGTAAATCGCAGCAAGCAAATAATTGCTTTTTCATTTAATTTTGTTTCAAAAGATTCTAATTTCTTATGTATAAAATCATGAATATCGTAATTATAAGTTACCTACATATTCAGGTGCTAATTCCACAATATGAGGTTTATACGCTAACTTTTATTTGTAGTAGGTACCTACATATATGTAGTTTACGTTTAAATTAAATAAAATAAATAATAAAGCTGGGAGAAATTTCATATTGAAATAAGCAGTCCCTATGTACTAAATTAAATAAATGTTTAAACTTAAGTGTGTGTGTACATAAAATAAATTGTATGCGGTGATCAAGTATGTAAGCAAAGGTTTAAAGACTTGTACCATAATTTACAGTTGTCCTTATGAAATCTGGACTCGTAATCAGCGAAAAGACCTAGACAAGAAAATTACCACATCCTTTTCTAGCCTCGACTGCAATTATCGCATTAAATAGATACAGAGTTGATTTTATCTAACGCAGTTCCTTTACCTTACATTTCCAAGGTAAGATATTTTATTCCATACTTCCCAGTAAAGAAAATTTTTACTCACATTAATAAATTATACGTCACGTAACGCCTTGTCGATATGTAGCCACTCCGTCGAAATAGCGAAAGCTAATAATTCCATATTTTGCCATTTTATACATACGTATGTCGCGCAAAAACGTCAAACGTTACAACGTTGAGGGGAAAACGTTTGGTATTCTTGATGTCGCCAAAAGCAAATGTCACATCTGTATACGTTAGTTGATGAAATTTGAGCTATATTATAAGTGGGGTAAGGTCGATATTTAAATGTGACGCGAGTGAATGTATACGATAGTTTACAGTTGAGTGAGCAGAGGTTTCATTAATCAGCGAGCAGTCGCGACAGTGCAGCGGCGCTGGCATCGCGGCTCAATTTTTTTCTCTTGCGCCCTTACAGTGGATATTGGACGCGATTTCCTGGGATTCTCGAGAGAAACTGGGTGGTCGCTTTTAATCGATAGAAAGTACTTACGTACTTACATAATTCCTATGAAGCATGCTCGTTCTTGTTTTTCTTGCTTATATTTTCAATCTTGGGTGTTTCTTGAGCTTTTTAAGCACGATACTAAATTTATATTGAATGATTTGTGTATGCAGAGGTTTAGGCATATAAATTAATAAAAAAATCAGACATACCAAATCCAGCGGATGTCTGTTTTATGCCAAATTCATAATCTTTTATATCTATATATATACCTATAAAAATCTATGTTTCTTTGTTTGACCTTTATGAACTCTGAAATGGTGGGATGTAGAACACTGATGTCTTAAGCAACTTTGTTCAAAATAATCTGAAAAAGATTTGGTAGCAAATTGTATCTATCGCACATAGTATTTTTATATGTCGGTAAAGTAAAGCGATAGTAGAGTAGAGTAACCCGCGTTTGATTTCCGTACAACAAACGTATAAATTATATTATGAAACAAAAATCATTTATATTTCACATCAGAGATTAACTCCTGCTCAATGTTAAACATTACGTTTACTAGTGCGAATCACACGTAGGTACCTAGATTGCAATTATTAAAAATTTAAACTAAATTAAATTTAAATATTTAATCATATTATTTTATCATAATTACAATTAAATTATTGTTCTATGGGTTTTCCAAAATATTACTATCCAAAATATTACAATTAAAATATTACCCATAATAATAACCCATTATCTAAATTTATTTAAATACTGTCTAACATGTCACTTCAGACACTAAAATGCGACGCAATTAAATTTAGTTCTCCGTAAACTAAAACTGGTAACTCACCCCGCACACTGAACCGTGAACCTCCTAAAATTTGCATTTCAATGCATAATTTAACCTATGTACATTCACCAAATGTCCCCGACTCGAATAAATATTTCTCTTATCTCCCCTCACTCACACTTCACACTCCATCCCGCGAATAATCCCTCTGGGAATGAAAGACTGTTATTTTTCCTTTTGGTAATGCTTTTGTTAATACAAGTCTATATAATATGTATGTGCAATTTATATATTTTATGGCGAACCTATCTCTATATAATTATATAAAATAAAAGAATAAATTGTACGAACACATAGATATATTTTTACTTCATTATTTGGCATTCGCTGGCTCAAAACGATCTGCCACGTTTGAAGAATTTAAAAGATATAAAACAGTAGGAATTTATCACGTAACTTAATATCAAAACACCTTTAAATTAAGTACAACTAAATAGTTTGTGAGATAGAAGTTTTTCCACAAATCTAAGTCTATATGAGACTTCACGCAGATGTCATACTTATTAAAGTTGCCATTTAAATTTTCAGATCTATTCACAAAAGAGGATTATTCTTATAGAGTGATTAAGTTCTTATTGCAATATCTAAAGTAAAATAATAAGTTTGTTTTCTTTAAAAATAAAATGGCAACAGAAACTATTTTTACACTTAGGTAGACATTCGTGAATATACATTAAAAAAAACTTATTTCACTTCGATTATACTCGTATAAGCACTGGTGATAATATTAAAAATATAAATATCATGATTAGTCGCCAGAAGTAAAATATATTTAAATCGTGTCGAAGAATTGGATTAATTTCCGCATACAATGGAACGAGGCAATCTTACTATAACTGTCGTATTATACTCGAATAAGCTTTAATTTCACGCTTCTTCATACCATCCCACTTTCTAACCGACAACTGTATTGCCAGTGATAAACAAATTGATCGATTGCCCGGAAAATCGTACCAAATCACCGTAAATATTTTGACGTGATCGAAACATCGTATTGCGAAACAATCGATTTTCAAATATAAAAGAACACGCCTTGTCTTCTAAGGGGATTCGCAATATTGGAAACTTGATAGATCGGTCTCAAGGGTGCCTGTTATTATCCAAACGGTAGCTGAGTTGTGCATCAAACAAATATTTTAACAATGGCCGTTCCTATAGGATTTAGGTCGCATGAGATTACAATGACAAAGGCTTATAAACAGTCGGGGCTATATTGAATTGTCACTTCGCTTGTGTAAGCAAAAAGCTGTTAACATTTTTAAATAATTTCAAAAATTTGGTCTTTGCTTTTTTAGTTCATAACGTACATTTAAATACGAATTTTATTAGAGTATGGTTTATAAATGTTACAGTCTAATAACAAATGTAACGAAAATTATTATAATAAACGACAAAGCTAAATTATTTCAAGTGTTAAACGATAGGTAGTCCTTCTGGTGAATTGAGATAATTCAAAAATTGTGTAATATTTTTTAATGTAACGATGTTTTGTATCAATTCAAGTGCAACAAAAAACAAAAGGAAAATACAATAATTTTGGCACAATTTCACTAGAAAGACAGTCATTGTTTTGGACCAGAACAATTCAGCGAATGCACACTGGAGTCAGATGGAACTGCATCGGTTGTCGCAAAAACTGTGCGCTCGGCACCGCCCGGATGACAAATGATGTGGCGAAAGCGGCCCGGGATTTGGAAAAATACCGCTCCGTAGACAACAATTTGGAGTTTTGATAATAACTGAGAATTGGGCGAAGTCTCCAAGTTTTTCTCGGGTCAAAAAAACATTTCTAACGGGTAATGTTTTCCTCAAAATTCTCGGAACCAAGAATGATCGGTTCAATAAAAATACTATATTTCCTTAAAAACGATGTAACAATTCCGAATGTATGGGGATGTCGAAAGTCGAATTTTATACTTATAATTATACAGCCTAAAATTGCGCTTGAATATTTATTTTATTGAAGTGGAACTGAAATGGGTGCTATCTCATGTTTCTAAACGAATATATTGGGTGTATGTTAAATAGTTCCATTACAAAAACTGTACCTGACAAATTGTAACATTTCTTAATACCTATATCAAATAACATTTGACTTCAGGCTTGCTTCTTATATTTGAAAAAAATTCAAACATTACTTCATACTTTAATGAAAACTAAAATTCGTTTACTGATGTCAAAAATCGACTTAAATTAAAATTGTAATCTTGAAAAAGGTTTTAGCCATCGTTATTCCTAAAGTTAAAATAATTGATATTAACATGAGTACCTACTGAATTTAATTCTTCTAAATTTCACAATTTAAGCATCATCTTAAAAGACTACACCTGATGATATTCAGTAGATAGTTGATATTCATTACCAAGCCGTCGTGGAAATGAGTTAAATTATATTTTCCAATGTTAGATTATAATTTTAATCATCAAGACGACTAAGAATAAACATAGGTACATATATCGATATGTGTACCCGTATGGTGTTGTTTATAGCTATAAAAATATTTGAAGTCACCTTAAATAGTCACTTTAGTTATTTACGTTAAAGTATGAAGAAACATCCAAAAGTACCTAACCTTTTTAAGAGTTTCCTTCAAACGACATATGAGAACAAAGACCGGTTGATACCTAAGCCGATCCTTTGCCGAGAAAAATAGTAAGAAAACCATTAATATCTGTCGCCGCGGCTCCTTGTTAAATGCATACAATACTTCAAGCTTTTTAAAAGTCTTACAATGGCGACTTGGCTAAATTAAAAGTTTTTCGATATAGCCGAACGCGACATTGCACGGAACTAGAGGACTGGTAATTATTGTACACTTGTACAGTTAGCAAATAAACCGATCGTAAAACAAATTAACAGAAATAATAACATTATTTCTATATTGCCCCAGAGCTATCCTAACAACGTCGCTTCTTTTATGCCTGGTTGTTTAGATTGAGTTAATATTGACATATTAAATTTTTACTTACTTTGGTTATGAAAATATCGCTATGTTATAACAGTGCGTTCAAAATTAAAAGCTTGCCTTCCTATTTTTTAGCCAACCTATTGAATCTTAAGGGTACCTAAATATCTAACTATGAAGAACTGTTCACATAAATGCAATGACTTAGTTTAAGCATCAACAATTGGTTGAAAACAAATATATTAATTATCAACACCAATAATATACTTTGGTCGAACGTACTAACCTCAGGATCTACTGGTTCGAATTGAAAAATTATTGTTATGTTAGATAGTCCATTTACCGAGGAAGGTTATATAACATAACGCTACGATCAATAATAACTGGGCATTGATAAGAAATGTTACAAACACGGGATAAATGTTCCAAAGTGATACGAATTTCGCTGACTTTTCTAGTATACCTCTATGGATCAAGATAAATTATAGGTACCTATGTGTAATCATTAGTATGTATCTTTCCTTATTCTATCAATATAAATGAATAATGCAAGCGAAGCTTATGGTAATGTCAATTATCTATTTGGCAAATCAATCAATCACGTAAGAATATGAAGTCAGGACCATTGCTGTAACCTACACCAGATATCATAATACCCTTTATTATTGTGATGTCGTGATTTTACCGCAGACTATGAGGTAAGCCTTTATATTCATGCACCTATTTCTTAGTATTTCGATGACAAAGTTATAACACTACAAATCTGATATGTAGTCATTCTAGGTCATTACGTCATCGTCATGATACAGATGATCACGATATAAGGGCTCAAGACCATGTTTGTTCACAGACTATTGTAGGTTGGTAGATTTTATCTCCTTTGGAAAACATGGAGTATTCATAATTGTGCATATCAAGATTTTTTTCTTGTTTTTTTTCGAATGTACATATATTATTTTCACTGTTTATGAAGTTAGAATTTTCAAAAATATTAGCAAACGCATACGTTAAAATAATTATTAAAATAAATTATCTAAATCTATTAAAATGATTTCAAGCGATGATAATAATGTGTGTAATTTAACTCCAACGTAAATATTGTATTTGCAGACAGTACTAAGTGCGTCAACTGCCACAGGTTCATAAAGACACGTTTAAAGTGGAAAAAAATCAAAATTAATGATATCGGTGGCAGCCAGTAGGGCACATGGCAGAATACCCTCTTTCATATTTGTCCTGCGTCGCTCTATTCTGTTATTTTCCTTATGTACGTGTTTTTGTAGGTATACATTTCCGGAATCCATTTAATAGACAAACGCAACTTTAGGTATATGAAATTACTTGGGATTGGATAGGTGACCAAGTTATATGTTTAGTCGAAATCACCCTTCTTCAGTAATGGAATAGATTTTTTTGCTGCTGAAAAAAATATTAACTACGGCCAGTATCAATAATTACCTAATATATATGACCACCGTATATTAGCAGATTTCACTACATTAGTAGACTGCTACAGAGCAAAGATTATACACATTGAGAAACACTGCTTTATAACATACCTATTACTATTCTCTTTTTCGTAATACAGTATTTAAAATATAGAGGAACATATGGAAGTTCGTTAGATAGGGGTGTCGGATTTACTCGTATTTACACTACAGTATAAGTTAATGCTTAACTACTATCCTGCTTGATGATAAGCAGATGCAACCTTAGGTCACTAGAGTGCTAACTTAGAAGATGCCTATTCACTCTTGACTTGAAGACATTATCAAGAAAAACAAGTGCAACTTTTCAGTCTCGAGAGGTGGTTGTTTTTGTTAATTGTTATTGATTGGGGACATATTTGAGTGCTGCCCTAAGAAAGAATAAAGTAATAGAGATTAAGAGAGAGAGAGAGATTAATAGATAGAATTCCATAAGCAATCTTCTAATTATGTAAAATACAATTATTTCAAGGCTTCTTAAGCTTTAGACAAGTACACAAATATTTACTAATCCTTGTATGATAAATTTACTTTAATACAGAAATAAGGTTTTCCAAGGTCTACGTACTGCTTGCACACTATACCCTTCTTCTGAATTCAATAGATGGACTTCGTACCACGCGTTCCATACTCAATACATTACCTACCAACCACATGTCAAGTGTTCCATCTCAACAGTGTTCTATTTCAAGGCATAGCAATAATGCAGCAGTTATTACAAATCCCACGATCGGAGCTGTGTCTTGATTGACTTATCGCTGGGATCAGTTCAGCGAGTTTACGCGGGGGCGCTGCCTTCCAATCATCGGAGATAACATCTTGGACCTGAGCTGAGGCACTGACGCGATCGCTAGCTGTTTTGACGAGGGCACGCAACTGATATCTAGTTAACTGCTTCTTATTGCATTTAAACTGGCGAACCGGTTACGTCATAGCTAAAACTATGTTATACTTGTTGACAAAGCTGACGTTGTGTTGCATCATATATAAACAATTTAAAGGAAAAAAACATGAAATGTTAAGTAAAGCGCATTAATATAATCCTGAAAATTGAATTCAAATTGGATAAACCGTTTCTGAGATTACGGTGCACAAACTTAAAGACATACAGTCAAACAGACAAAATTAAAAAAACAATGTTTTGGGTGCTCCTGTCTATATAAAAACCTCTATTTTGAATTTTTAAATAGGTATATTTGTCGACAGCGATCTGCTACCTACAGTTTTATTATATCTGTAGTTGATGCTATTGCAAAGTGTTTTATTGCAAAAGAAAAACTGCGAGCGTCCTTTTATTTTCTTCTGACAAAAATATAAAAACGTCACTACCAAAAAAAGAACTCTTCAAAAAGTAAAATTTAATATAGTGCCAGTACAGGACACCGAGACGGGCTAACCGTCGACAACAATATCTACATATATATTCAGTGTTCTGAAGTGAAGTGTTCTGTGTTCTAAAAAAACAGAAGTCAATTGAAATAATTCTGATTCCAATCCAGATTACTCATTCTGGATACACATTTTACTTTTAAATCATTTACTAACAGGTTTATTCAATAACAGAACAACAAACAGAAGAGCTACCTGATAGAAAGTGGTCACAATCACCTAATGTTAATCACTTATTAATAATATTAAAAAATTAATACTTGCGCGAAACTCTACTAAGTCTCCCGTCTCTATAGCTAAAAGATTTTCTTTCAAAATTATTACTTTTCAGCACTTTTTGACTGTTGCGATGTGAATATAATTTTAATGAGGTAACAAAAGATGTTTAGCTATACATATAGTATATATGTTATCCGTTTTAAGGATGTTTCATTAACATTCCGCAGTCAACGTAAAATCATTTTTTTTCATTACAAGTTTTAAACGATAACAATGAAGTTAGTTATGGAAAATTTGAAAAATGAAAAATGTTTTTCATTCAAAAATCTAACATATTATCGAGCTGTCTAATTAGTTAATAACAGTCAAATTAATTCGCCGGTCATTTGATATAAGTACCTACTTATTTAATTAAAACTTGAATCTTTAGTCTTTAATTAATAAATTGCTTTCAAACTAAACGTTTCTTCTTTTGACCCTTATTGGTATCGATTTCTGAGTTTTAATTACTCAACATTTGCAGCGAAGTAATCAAGAACCTTGTGACCCATTTTAAAAGTTTTATACGGACAGCCATCGGCACAAACGAGGGGAGTGATAAATGAACAACATCAATCAGACGAATTTAAGTGTTGCAAATTTTCACCCGCATTCCTAACTTATCGTTATTAAGAAACTCGAATGGTTTGAATGATAAAATAATTTGAATTGGACTAGTCTCCAAAATTAAACATTTGTTTTGTTAAATCGAGACTTCTAACTCGACCTTGCTTCGCTTCTGGAATTGAAATTTTTGTATACCTACATTCATATAAATTCCGTACTTTTCAAGATTAACGATTTTTAAAAAGGAAACACATTTCTATAACTTCGTACACTTGCTGCGTTATATAGGTACCTATATATGTTCCTATATTTTGCTTAATACGTTTAGAAGTACACGAAAGCTCTGTAACCAAATAAATGAACGATTATTTACTATTATCAAAACATAATAATATAGCTTCGTATTTTAAAATACGTCGAATTTCGATTGACACGCCTTATTTAACTAAAAAGTACAACAAACAATAGGTAGGTAAGTAAAATAAAATCGATGAAATAAAACAACTACTACCAACATATTAATGAGAAGCATATCCAAATAGTTTCAGTCGATAAGATAACACAAAAACAGACAAAAAAGTCAAAAATCATTAAGCATCAATTAAATCCAATCATTATTAATTTTGCTCAAATATCTTACACGTACAAACATCGACTCGTTAATTTTTTACCATAATTATGTACCAATAGTATAGAATAAATATTGAAAGACTACAAAATGTAATGTTTGAGTAATGTTTGAGAGGAGCGGAAGATAGAATCAGCTTAGGTGTGTCACGTGAAAGGACATTAATAACTCATTAGGTATTAGTCCACCAGTGCTGGACGCTGGAATCTAATCTATGACAGGATCGGCTACTGTTCTAAAATAATACTATTGTTACTAATAATTATATAGTAAGATCTTTTTGTTATTTAATAAATTGTAGTTATTTTTTTTTTAAATATCGTGACATAATTACAATTTGTTAGTTTAGTTACAGTTGTAGATATTACTAACGATATCTAAACTCATAATGAGTTCAATATTAATGAATTTTGATCTTGTTTTAAATTAAAGCACAATTCAATTTACCTAATAGGTAAATAAATGATTTAAATCTTATAACTTTATATTCGTCGTCCATTAACTGCAGATAATAGTAGAAAAAAGTCGTAAATAAATAATTTTATTTTAGTACAAACTTTTATTAATATATTTTTCATTCTTAAATATATGTACGAATAAAAGCATAAATAAAGTTCATTCAGTTAATAAGACAGTCTTTAAGTTGTCTAAAACTGGAAAGAAAGTAGCAGTTATCCTATCTAACGCCATCTATTGACACGGCACCTTTTGGCACCTGAAACAATTTAGTTTCATAGGTTTCAGTGAGATGGCACGAAGAAGCATATCAGATCTGTTAATGTATGAAATTTCAGAGGGATTGTGACTTATAATAACTAGTGTTATCCGCGTCTTAGCAGTTACAATATTGTACCGCAGTTTTAAAGTCAGTTAATCACTTACGACTGAAGTTTATAAAAACAGTTAAGAAATTCGATACTACATTTATTACCATTCAATAAGGCGACTCGAAATGGACGAGCCCATTTTAAATCCTGTGATTTGTATAACAGGTTTAAGATTTCGTCGATCTAATTTTATAAGAACTTTTTCTAAACATTTTTTATTTAAATAAACAGGGCTAATATAGACTATAGAATCGTTGTTTTCATACGATTTCTAATAATGATAATAATTGATAATATCACATGGATAATGGCTTTCATACTGGCATTATCTGACATCTCTATGACAATAATGACTTGAATCTCAGACAAGATTGATTAAATGGTCAATGGTTTGTGCTTTAATTTAAACAAGTATAACTTTGAGTCTTACTTGGTTTAAATATAACGCATAGTACTGACCCCTACTTAAATTTTTCATTAATGGTTTATTCTTTAGTGTACTACATACTTTATCGTATATGCCACAACATACATTACAGTGTCATCTAGTGGGGAGTAGCGTGTACTTGGTAACCTTTTGAACCCGCTAATACCATAAATGTAATCACAAACATGCAGTTGAAAAGAAAATATTTTAAAATACGAACTTTTATTTAAAAGCCCTTTAGAAAAATAAAATAATTTTTTTCTTTCAAATTTTTACTTATATAAAGTCTTTACACAATTTATGCGACATAAAGTCTTGTCGCGAGATTTAAGTACTTATTCGTAGTTACTTAGTTTCAAAATTTTTAAAATTTACATCAATCAGGTCAACTTACTTGATTACATACAGTACAAGGTAAATAAAAGCTTTTAAAAAAAAATAGGTACATTGTTTTTAATGAAAAGGGACGAAAATCGGTCCAAAAAGAATGTAGTTTAATGTAATCTATTACCCATGTTTAAATAAATTGGCTTAAATATTCTATAATAGTCTCCTTTTTTAGTCAAGTTTATGGCATTGTGTTCAAAACTGACAATTATCATTGCTCCTTTTCAAAGTGTCTACCCTTGTTGAGGTAAGATTAGAGATAATAACCCCCCTAAAATCTCAATAACCATGACAGGCTGATAATGATACATAATTTTCATTAATGAATATTTATAAATTCTCAATTCAAAATAAATATAATCTTTGTATCGTAACCTACGATAAAGCAAAGCTTTAGTGAAGTTAGCTAAATTTAAGTTTTAGCATTCAGGCAGGTATATTTTCTGTATATAAGCTGACTGAACAAACATTGAATTCAGTTGAAATATTTCTAACTGATTTTGTCAAAAGTTATTTTATTTATTGACAACCATTATAGAAAAATGAAATATAATTTGTTTGTGATTAGGATTAAATTATATTTCTAATAACGACATAAATAAAACCAATATCATATTTCTAGAAAATTAATATATACCAAAATCTCATTTAACTATATACTATGTAGTTTCACACAATATACATAACTATACCTACTAATATTATAAGGAGAGAATTCAAGTTTTGTATTTCATATACGAAAGCTAATTTCAGAAATTCTTTCAGTGTCTCTTTATACCAGGTGATATAGGTAAGGAACTCTAGTAGCGGCCAGCAATCCGCGTCGACTTCGCTCGGATTGAACGGTTATAGCTATATATCTTAAATTATATTAACGGAGAACTAATAAAATACTATTTAATAACAAATACAGGTACCTATAGTAAAAAACTAGACGTTGTTTGGTAATATTTTATTAGCATTCAATCGTTGCGGCGAAATTGTTGCACTATGTCTGCATCTGAAACATGTCTTAGATACAAATTAAAAAAACAATCTACTTAGTGTTTATTATGTTTAGTGTAATCAATACTACTTGCTGTCGTAAAGTATGCCGTATAATCAAATTTAAAATCATTTATTCATGTAGATTTTTTTTTCAATACATTTATACGCGTCCTTTTTGATGCTACCGCTATTTCGAAGAAGTTTTTTAACATCGAAGAGAAGAAACGACGGTATAAATTCTTCAGCACAACTTTTAAAGTAAAATAAAGGTTACAAAGTAAATTTTAATCTATGCGGAACTGGATACGGCACTACTATTTCCAAACGTCCTTGTCCTGTATATACATATTTGTCTATTTCAGTAACCTTTACTTAAAATTTGTACTTTATATAGCACTATACTACTACTACCATACCTATACTTAAATAGCACTTGTTACATTCCAATGTGTAGATCACGTGTTATGCTTTAGTGTAAAAAACTTACACTGAGCCCTACTATTATAGTTCGGTGCAATTTATCGTGCATCAAAATATCTATTAAAAATTCTTACATGCCCCAAATAACGAAATAAAAATAACAAATATAATCACAACATAACAAATATATCTTTTACACGGAACATAAATACTTGACAAACATTATGTAAGTAGTAAGTATAATTAACCTAGGAAATATTTAGGTAATATTCAAGGATGGCTCTTATACGACGTTCTTAAAAATACGAATAACTCGAGTAGATCAGATTATTTAGACTACTCAAAATGATTTAAACCTTATTATTTTGCTAAACATTGTCAGCTGTTGTGTTGTTTCAGGTTCCTGTTTCTTATTCATGCCCGAAGAAACCGCTACTGTTATAATCAGGCATTATACAATCTTGAAATTTAACTTCATATTCATTTTATACCAATTAAAAAGACTTACGGCCGGTTTCTGAAAGGCTGATCAACGAAAAAATTAAGAAATTCAATGTCAAATCTATTGTTAAACGTCAATTGGGTTCCAGAAAGCATGATTATTCAGAAATTATTCGCTAACCAACGTTTCAGAAACTCGAATTGACTTCATATAACTTCACGTTAGTATGCGTGTTATATGAACGAAATTTTGACAAGCCTTTCAGAAACTGGCGGTTATTGTAATTACAATCAAAAGAAATCAATCCTATTTTCAGAAAAATGTTTTCTCTTGAACGGCTTTTGTTGAAGACAAATAAATTGTTTATACATAAATAACTTTTACTTTTATCATATTCTAATATACATATATCATAGTTTACAATTCAAATGACATTCATTCACTCTGTGCAAACTTAATATAAATGATACCCTATTTAGGAAAAACAGGGTAATGAGAGTCTCAGCAAACTGGGATAAGTACCTTACAACACTTTAAAAATGAGATACAATTGAGCAAAAGCTGGTATCTACATAAACTAAATAAGAAAGAGTAAATATTGTGACTTCTATTCGCCATATTAGCGTTAAATGGGGTTTCATTACCCGCATGTGTAGAATAATGGGAGTGACTGACTTTTTGAATCGTTATTGTAGCTTAACGTAACATAACTGATTATGATTGTGATTCAATAACAGTTAGGTAATTAAAGTAAGATTTTCTAATTAAAAACTATAAGTAAGTTGACAAATGTAGTCTTTATTAATTTTTTCCTTAGTAGGCTCGCATTAACCTGCTCCCTCCTAAAATTGTTATAATTAGATAACCGTAATGAAGACAAATCCGTATTCACTTATAGCTAGTTAAAATCTATGTCACGACGTATTTCAAGATCTTCGATAGAACACTGCAGGACAGCTCGGGACTAGAATACGAGCTAAGGCATCCCGTGCCTGTCGTAAGAGGCAACTAAAAGGGGGCTTTCGGGGTTGCGGGCGGGTACAGTGGGAGCTCGAACCGCCCATCGGCAACCCCGGGAAGGACG
>DWJN01001170.1:0-19050 GCA_018248895.1 Carystus phorcus
GGATTCAACGGCGTCTCTTTGTAGTCCTCTTTGTGCCAGTGTAACACGTAGCTCAAGTCCTACAGTAATCGTGATTGATGTTAGGATTATATACAGAGCCAAAACCAAGCCTTTTGAAACTAACAAAGGTAATTTAATTTTCTTTTCGTGTCATATGTCAGTGTTTAAAAAGTGACTTCCTCGCTCCCTTCGTCCATGATGTGTATATTGGTAATAATTGATGCTTTTGGCGTTATGTGCTGCGCTGACAGGAGGTACATGATCCTTTGCGGGCTACTAAAAATAAAAAAATACGTCACAGTATATTCTACAATTTACTCATAAACGTAAAGAATAGTTGTTCAAGGGCACGTTAGAATTTTCGTGGCGGCGAATGACTTGCAATATAACTTCATTCTGTTTCGCGCGTTAACATGAATATTTTTATGGATATAAATGTAGTCATTTTTTTTCGATGTATCAGTAATATCTTATGCTATGTCATGCATACTTCAATGTCAAAAAGAAAACTTTAACATCATGTCCAAAATATCTCCGAAATCGAAACAAACCAAAATCGAATTAGATAAAAAAAAATATAACAGAAACTATTGTAGTTCCAGTAACGAAAATATTCAAAATCTTTGAAATTTATTTTTTGCTCATTTGCCACTTGTTACACGAAAAAAAAAATTAATAGATAAGTTATAATTTGGCACGTACATATATAATTTATATTGTGGGTAAATACAAATATACATATAAATAAATATACAAATATATTTTAGTCCGGGAAACTGATTTAACATAATTATGTACCTATGTATTGGATACCATCTAATGATTATGCTTTCCGGATCGAAGCCAGAGCAAAATGAATAATGCGTTAAGATACGAGTAAATCTCACCACTCATTTTGTATCCAAAACAAATTTTAATTTTACTTCATAATAAGTACAGAAATAAGAACCTAATTATTACTTAATACAATCTATTTACAAAGTAATGTAAACATTCATATATTATCCATCAATTTAGAAAGAAGTAATACTCTAAGATGTAATAAATTGGAATGAATCCCGCAAATACTTTTTCTATATAGGATATAGCTCACCCAAGATGTTGAAACTTGCTGATGTCGACCGATTAAATCTCATTTACGGGAAGGCTTATCCCAAAAGCCCGGTACCCAAAACTGTGTGGGAATCTAAATGTGCCGAACTGTTTTATTCATTTCATTGACTCGAACGGGTGTGCAGATGATGATAAATATTAGAAAATTTGCGTGGGTAAAGTCTACGTTTTTATTTTTTCGAAGCTAAGGAAAAAAATCCTCTATCAATAAAACATCCAAGGTTGGTACTAAAATAAGTCTATAGCGCATCCTAATTAGTTACTGACCTGTATTATTATACTCAATGTTTCTGCAACAGGAGAAATAACAATGAACCCTAAAAGGAAGATATATTTATTCGATTTAAAATGCATGTACGTACGCTTCTGGCAAATCTGAATAAATGCTTGTGAAGATAGGAAGAACGTGTCTTCTTCTCCGCGTTGATATCCTGGTCCATCTAAGTTGAAATAATTGTGATGAAAATGTTGCTGGATGTATATTTACCTATTGAAATTAATTGTAAAATTTGTTTAGTCGTAATTACATTAAGTCCATTTAGATCTTTGCTTGTAATGTAGTCAGCAATTTGGTTTATTTTAAAAATTGCATTCTAGTACAAACATTATTTATGTTGATTGATTTATTACTTTAATTGATTAATTGCAACAAATCTTTAAAAAACAATACAATTCGGTATAAAATCGAAACCATTCGTAAATTTTTTTCCGTATCTGTCTTAATCGTATAAATAAGGATTTTATCAATTTTCTTATTATTTTAGGTCCGAATGGATCTTACACTATGGGCTGCAATGAACATAGCGACTACGAAAATGTATTGTACTATTTATTCAACACTTCAACGGAAAATGTCCAGGTGATATTTCATTTCTTAATTTATATAATATACTTCACTGACACAAGGAAATAACATATTTCTTTCGCCAATAACATACAGTTTGTTTATTTTTAACTTTTGGACTATTTACGATAGTAGCAATAAAAGTCATATTTTGTGTAAGAAAAGAATATGAACACTCAAAAATTGAAATGTATTAGGTATAACGTTCAACGTTGTTGTCGTATTATGTTATTCATGTAGCTTTCTTTTCATCGTAGCAAATTTTAATACATTTTCGTTCTCATTTAGAATAATAAATTAACGGTTCGTGATTTGAAATTTGTTTGTCCAGTCTAGTATAACGGTGTTGTTGGATAAGTCCCCTTTGCGAACGGTTTATAAAAATCAAAACTGGTTCGCATCTTGCGCAAGTGTAAGGGGCCAAAAGGGGCCCAAAACAAGGGCTTTCGGAACGGGCCCTTCCGAAATTCGCCGGTGCACAATGCACCCTCCGTGTACCATCCCCACGCGAGTTCTCTTATTATTACGCGAGTTCTGCTCCTGTCCCCACATTGTTCATATTATTTTTATATTGGTAGTCGCTTGACGCGTCACGAAATTTTGCACCTCTATATTTCTTGGTGTCTCGATAGTCATTAATAATCATGGTGATGGATAATAATAATAATCTTACGAAAAACGCTTTTATTATTCTAGTGAAATTCGGTGTGAAATCTGTCGTTCGCCGGCCAAGTTGTGCGAAATAATTGCGCTAAGGTATTCGATCGAGCCCGTCGTCGGCTCTGTCACCTAATATTTGCAGCGAAGGGAAGTATTAAGGTTTCGAACGCTGCGGTCGTCTCAGGTATCTTTTCTCATGAGTGGACGTGCTTGTAAAATAATAACTTGAGAGTAATATGTTGTGTGGTAGGAGCCCCGGACGTACGACGCGCTGCGTGTAGGCCCGCTCGGCTGTACAGTGAACGAGTATATCGATCGCGGACTACCTCTCTATCCGTGTAGGTAATGCTTTCTGTGTATTCGGTGATCGCTTCGATTTGGCGGGAGACGAGACGCTACGCCGATTTTTGACGTGACGCAATCGGTAAGTACATTTATAGTTTTAAATTATTGGCGATGACGTGTATGGTATGATGTTTTCAGCATGCCTTTTAATTTAAAACTAGCAAATGTTTTAAATAACTACAGTCATTTGATACAATGTTTATCTTCAAAATATACATACAAAACCGTCAAGTACCTAGGGTATACACTCACTACAGCATTTGCCGACAAATCCCTTATAACGAATTTTAAAATAATCTTAAGGATACGTTTTCATGTTGTAATACTTACTAAGGTAACTGTGAAATGTTTATGAAAGACAAAGTAAGATTTCGTTTGATGTATAATAATAAGCAATGTCAAGACAAATCAGTAAATTTGTATGTAAATAGTCTACGCCGGATTAGGAACTAATAACTAAGGATTGTGAACTAATCGTTTCTTATATAATTCATTTATCTTCGAATATTAATGTAATGTTCAGTTTAACTTTAACGTAATAACAGTTTGACAAACTCCTAATACTGTAAGAGAATTTCATGCACACACCGCGCAAGAACGTGACTCGAAGTGAATTTCATTTACTGGGTAAGTACCACTATCTAGTGGAATACATGAAATTAATTCTATGACTACGATGCTTTTGTTGCTTTTTACTACATTTTTTAATATATTACAAGAGTTTTTTGAATGCACATGTATGCAATACTACTCCGTCTAAAAAGTCCTAGTGTTAGAAATTTATAATTTTCATAGATTAGTCAAATGCTATTTAATGTTGCGTCCGCGAATTGTTCGGTACTTGAAACAGATAAAGTTCGTCGGATTCACATTTGAGCCGCAATTGGTTGGATTTTAATCAACCCCTACCCTTCACTGTTTGGTCTCGGAATGACGGTTCGGGCACACATTTGCTACAAATAACACCCGGACTTCGGATGAGTTGAGGGCGCTGAATTAAAAATAAAACCCTTAAAATGGGAGCATTCGAGCCACGACGCGCGCAACAAATTACGACTTCAATTGTTATTTTTGTATCTTTACGACATTTTGTATAAATCATTCAAGTTAAGTCTGTTTGAAATTGATTTTGTTAGGTCATTTTTAATCGTATTGACAAAGTCTAATTAGAAAATAAGTTATGTAATAGTACCGTGATTACTACCGCCAATGGGGATTCGTAGGATCAAAGGTATTATAGACGCGCCGCTTAAAGAGGAAACGTGTATCTTTCCTGAATCAAAAACAAGCAAACATTCAATTTAAATGTCAATTTTAAAAAGATGGCAAAATTTCCTGGTCATCTTAAAAAAAATCCAATCGGAATTTAATCTAAATGATACTGAGTACATCGACCCCGAAAACGAGGGATCGGGCACTATAACCTCTTCCCAATTTCGTGGGCCAATATTATTGTAGTTACATTATATTCAACCTTAGCACTTTTGTATGTGAAACTATAGGCAGCTATCCAATTACTTAGCTAACTATATCGAAATATTTACGAATGATCCATCATTCAGTAAAAGCTGAACGCTTTAGTCTTTTATGTGTAAATCGAATCAGTTAGCCGTGAAACGTTTACATAAATCGAAAATGAAAGTGCTTTTTAATTCATCACCAGTTTGTGAATAGAACACATTGTTCGTAAGCATTTTGCTAGTAGGTACACAATATTCTTTCTCTAAACTTGTCTTTTACTAAGTATCAATATGGTAATGTAATACTTATAAATGAAAATACTGTTATTTTTGCGGCGTAATTGCATCACATTAAATTTATACCAATATGCAGCATGCAGCAGCATGTATGGGATAAAATAATTATCCTTAAGACTTAAAAAAAAACAGCAAATAGTTTCGAGTGGGGATAGCTACTGAGTAGAGGTTTCATGAAGCGAATGAGGGTAGTTTATAGTAATAAATATGAAGAAAATAATAAATGAACAATATATATTATATGAAAATAATTGTGAGACCTTGTAGCAATAATTGGTAATTTGTTAGGGTTTCACGATGTCTTTGAAGATAGAAGATAATTATAAAGAAGCCCACAAAATTTGTTCAAATGGTTTCACTGTTAATGAAGAACATTTTTAATCTGTGACATTGGGGAATGATCTTGCTACTAAGATTCTCTTTTAATTGTAGATACTTAAGAGAGTGGATTTATTTTTTAGTCTCACTTCGCTTAGAGATATGTATTTCGTAAGTTTGGAAATAGTCCCCGCTGCCAAACCGTTTTTCTATATATCTACTGTATAGTTAGCCTGCGGAACAATTGTTGTACAAAATTTAATTTCATAAATATTTTGATAGCAAGTTTGACTGTAAAATTATCCCACGGGTACATTTATTCTTTATAAAAAGTAGCCTAAGTATGTGCTATTCCAGACAATAATCTGTCTCTGTGCCAAATTTCATTTAGATAGATCCCTTAAGCCG
Source organism: Carystus phorcus (assembly GCA_018248895.1). Lineage (NCBI taxonomy): Eukaryota > Metazoa > Arthropoda > Insecta > Lepidoptera > Hesperiidae > Carystus > Carystus phorcus. The sequence continues at coordinate 5,446 of DWJN01001170.1, forward strand.
TTCTGGCGTGATCGAATAACAATCATACATCCAAACTTTCGAATTTATAATATTAGCAAGATTAAAATTAGGATTATTAAAATTTTCTCAACTTTAAGTTAATTTAATAGCCATAAAAATAGAATTATAATTACTACACATTTTATCGCAACATCAGTTTTTTTGTAGCGTAGCAACGGCCTTTGGTTGGAATAAAAATTATCATAGATATTGCTACATGGCATAATAATGAATATACCAATATTACTCATCTTAATATAATTCACTTGTCTCGTCATTCCGTATCGAGCAGACAGAGAATAATTCCAAAAATATTTTTATGAAGTTATATAAAGTGCCGTTTTTAATATTGTATCCAAGGTCCGTAGGAATAGGAAATTACCTGGCTCTAAGTTATTAATTATCAATTAGTTACATAGCCGGTGTTATTACTTTATCAATTAACTTTCCCAGAGGTTATAAGTAGATGGAATGTTGGGAACGGCCGTACACAGATAACAAAAATATTTTTTCAAAAAGTTTTTGTGATCGTTCGTGTTACAGTTTTATTATCAGTCTAAATATTCTGATTACGCATACTTGAGAGTGCCCGTGACGTGCCACGTGACCCTTCGGTAGTATTGGACAGGCCTCGTATTGACGTCATCACTGCCACAACCATGCGCAGTCTGTTGGATCGTAGAATTTAATTATTGAATTTCCAATTGAAATAATTCGTTCATTTTTCATATTGTTTAACGTGAAATATTTGATATTTTTTGGTTATAGCTGCCTACTTCTATCATTTAACCTTTTCGCTCTTAGTAACTTTATTATACAAGTTCTGTTGTGTCTAGTATATAAGTTTGGCTTACAAGTGATTTCTAGCCGATTTTTGATTAATGTAGGTAATATGTTTTTAGCTGTCTGTAGTAGATTTGCATAATATTTGTTTCGTCGATTTGTTATTCCAGTTTTTTCTTATCTTCAGTCTTCTAGTCTTTTCATACATCTTAGTAACTTTATTAGGTATTAAATTATTTCCTTGCCTTAAAGTTACAAGTGATTGCTCTCAGATCCCGTAGGAATGGTGTAATTTACTGAGATCAGGAATGAATTATTATAAATTCATGAAAGTAGTTACAGTTACACGAAAGCGTAGTAAGATTTGGAGTTTTATATTTTTGGAATCTTACTCAAGATGTTTTTGTTATTACATACATAGGCAAAATTACTTACTCGGTTCTAGTTTACCTTTTAAAGATGAAAAAACTAATTCAGATTATATGAATTAAAGTGAGATTTATATTGAATTCAGCCGGCTTTATACTTTTATATTTTACCAAAGTGAAACGAGGAGAAACTAGTATACTTACTACTGCTAGTATACTTCTGTTGTTTAGCAGGACAAAACCCCCATGTAGAGATTCAATATCTTAAATAGTATAAAGAAAAAGTAGTACGCGCCAAGTTACTACTATTATCTACTACTATTCAAGTGGAATTTCGTAATAAATTCCAAGTTTCGGAATGTAATTTATTGACTTACATAAAAAAGGGCAAAATAATATACGTACTTTTCACTTCAGTTACAAGCGACCTACAAGTTTTCCTAATTTGACCTCTACGCATTCTAGATACAAAATGACATGCACGGTTGGTTGACGCGGCCTGGGGTACCCAATATAAATGCTAATTTCCAGTTAGGTGGCACTGTAACTATTACTCTGTGAACCGTGGAATATAGATCTTGTTTCCGTACATATTTCTCGCTTTATAATTACAATGTTACGGAATGTAAAGTGTTAGGAAATCGAATATTCATGTTGTGCCTCCTTCGAGATTCGGCTTCATTAACCAACAACTAAGCTGCCATGTTTTTGTGACGTAATATCTGAGTGAATGACAATTGATATGATTATAAATATAATAGTAGTCAAGCATTAACGTGTAATATGTATAAAAAATATTTTTTTGTTTTGCAAAAGGTAACGGTTATGCGCCCTAGATTATTTGATACTCTGTTACTAATTCTATAGATATTCGAATGATACAGATGCATGAGAATGGAGGTTGGTCGATACTGGACACCGTTCTGTCTCAGGTTACACGCAATCCTTGTAGACTGCACGCCGCATAACAGCTGGATATTGGTTAAATGAAATTAAGTTTACAAGGAAATATATATTGTTGAATTTATATAAAATAATATTCGATTTATTAATTATTGTATTATATAATAAAAAAAAAGTTTGTCGAAAATATTTTTAACGACGAAGTAGAAATTATTTTAAATTAAATTAATTTCATTTGAAAGTTATTGTACTCGTATATATTCTCAAATTAGTAGTTTTCGGCAAAAGTATTAAATATAGATCGAAATAGATTGTTGATGCAGAGCTGAGCACTATAAAATACAACTTTTAAAACTTCAAAACATTTTTTTCCACTTATTAGGTATTTTTTGCTTTTTCTATTCATATACACCCTTATATTTTTCTCGTTTAGTATATAGTCAAACAAATAAAGTCTTCCTTGGAAAAAAATATGGACAAACAAAATATTTATTTTCAAAATTTACGATTTAATAAATCTGAAAAGTGTCTTTGATTACTATTGTTGTAGATTTCTCTTGGTGGTAAATTATATTTTTTTGAAGATTGTGTCCTAAAATATTAAATTTCGAGAACAAAATTGTAGCTTATCAAACTCTTCATAAAAAAGTTCTTAGTCTTTTTTTGTACGATTCAGTCTTTCAAAAATACGGAGTTCCGGGATTGTTTGTCTTTATTTCCTGAGAAACTTCAAAGATTGTCAGGAAACGACGGGCAGTGGTAACTTACTCTTTGGATGCTTTTATCATCAATGAGAGAAGCAAGGTCATATTTTGTTGACTGTTCAAATGTGAAATAGTAGACTTCGTACAAAATATTATGGAGAATGCCAAGTTTTTAAGTCTCATGTAATAACTGTTAAAATAAAAATAGTACATATTATAGAATTTAATAAGCGATATATTAGTCACTGATGTTTCCTTCCTTATCAATACATTTTTGGTATTAAAATAATAGCGCAATAGATAGCTGTGTATGTAATATGATACATAGAACGTGATCAAAGCAATTCAACCTAATTCAAGGCAGGAAAGCGTGATGATTGCCGTCGCTTGCGTGGGCTTTAATTTGAACACTAACGAAAGCTCACCTAGTTCATTCATAATTATGCTACGTAGGTATTTATAACGGCTCCTCTTGTTATTGGTTCGTTATCGCGACGCAAATACACAATCAAAAACAGATACCAAAGAGTATTATTTTAACTAACTGGTAGATTATAGTTAAGAAAAACTATTTTATGAGGATTTATAAAAGTCCCGGCGTATGTTATCTTGCAGCGTATAAAATCATTTCATTTCTATCGAATCGAATTATGATTTTAAAGCATTTTCAAATCCATTTAAACACACAGTAAATAAAAACTCACCAAATTCGGTCCAATCGTTTAGGAGTTAAGTGACATACACATGAAAAGAAGAATTATACATATGTATATAAAAAAAAATTGATTCTGTTCGATGAATCACGGGCATGGAGTGCAATCAGAGTGCTACCGTCTTTGCGTCCTTATCGCATTAAAAATACTTAAGAGGCTCCAACGATACATTTTTAAATTATATGTATTTATTAACAAGTACACCTTCGAACACCTTGATCGAACTCTGCTGTTTTAATTAAAAAATATCTGTATTAAACAGAATATGTAAAACGCGACACATTTTGTATTATTTATTGGTTGGCATGTGACTATTTATTTTATGAGAATTCTTTCGTTACAATTTTGAAATCAAATTTGTGTTGCGTTGTATTAGGTATTATGTAAATAACGTTGTAAACGAAAGCCTTTTGGGGTTTTTAAAGATTACGGTAATGAGGAAAATCCCTCATTAGTATGCAAAAACAAAACCGACCTTTTAAAACATAAAAACTCTTAAAGCGTAAAATAATGAAATGTGCTTAATTAGCAATTTGTTTCATTCTGTATTGATAAACTAACGATCTGCTCTCGCTTCGCTTTGGTATGAATTTTACTTTGGGTATATATTTTTTTTATAATATATATAAAGCTCAACTTTAAATTTTTCACCATACATGTTTGTATCACGCATGTCGTATCACTGGAAGATCACTTGGATTTATTTGTCGCGCGATAGTTTAAACTTCGCGGTAACTCCTAAGATTTTGGTTTAAATTGTATTGTATAAATGGCAATATATTGAAGGTGAGTAAAGTTTTCAATTTAGTAGGGAATAATTACGAGTGACCATTTTTTTAAACATTAAAATTATAATTGTAATTTATCCTTAAAAGATGGACTATCCATCGCGGAAATCATTCTTGACCTATAAATGAGAATACCATACATTGTTGACACATATTTGTATTATTTTTTTGTAACTTATTTTTTATAGTTGTTACTGAGTAAAACTGATTCCAGAACACAAAGTATAAATGAATGGTTTCCGGTAACGAATGGTAAAAAAGTGCTTGAAAATAAAGCAGAGCATTCAAATATTCATGTGTACAAGCTCTCTTTTTTGGCGAGTTTAAAATTAAAGGTCCGTGTAAATGCACTGTTAAAACCACGCGGTAATTGGATTTTAGACCGGCAGAATGTTGACCTTCTTCGTTATGATATTGTGCCTTAAAATTTTGACGATGTATTGAAATTGATATGGAAATGGGGTTTGAAGGATATGCTATCGAAGTTAAATTCGTTGCATGAGACTACATACATTTTAAGTCCATGCCAACCCCCACTTTTTCCTCAACCTCGATATAAAAAATAGGTCGCTCCAAGTTTTCTAATGATGTCATTGAAGATAAGTTGGGACATCTAATTAAAAGTTCTTGCTAGAATTATGCTTTAACTAGGCAAGTTAAAATATTAATGATACAATTGTGCTGTGACACAACTTGCTTATGGAACTTTTTATTGATAAAACCAGAAGCATTTTTGAAATGAAGCCAGAAGTATCAAAACCTAAAAAATATCTCTTGGTTGGTGAATTCAGCAAAAAGAATGGTTAAGCTAATCGAATCTCGAAAAAAAAAAACAAATGAAAGTTTCGAAATTGTCATTTATACTAAGGCTGGTTTTTTGATATTTGGTCGCTGAATTCCTAAGCTGTCTTTATTCCCTTTAAAATACCTTCATTTTTGCTTTAGTATCAATGCTTTATAATACTCTGGTTCCGATCTCATTTCAATAGGCTTTTAGTCGATTTATATGATTTCTTTTCACCCTGAATTCTGAAACGATTGGATCGATTTTAGAAAATTCTAGAACAGTTATGCGTCAACAATGGAACACTACTACAATATTCAACTTGCAGTCTTTTAAGGAAGTCGTCCGTTGGGAAGGCAATTTTACAACGGATTCTTTTATTTGAATTATTCATATCATGCTCCAATACTTGCTTTACTTTAAGAAACTTACTGGGACACGATGACAAACGGTCGTGGTATTTCCCAATTCAATCCAACTGTGTTGCAGGGTACAAGTACACGAGTCTTAACTCAAATAGTAATGTATCCTCTTGGTTATCGTTTACTTGATTTATCATCGTAATTAACTTTTCGCCTGCCTTCTAGCTGCTGGTTCGTTCTAAAATCAATAGTGAAATACATAATTTATCGCTGCTGTTGCAGTGCTGGAAAAATAGATATCTATAGCGGCTCTGTACTGAAAATGGATACTAAAAGGGAAATTAAAATTTAATTTACTGACTTCTGTTTTGCAAAAATCTGCACAGAATATTTTTTTTTTTACAATTCATGATTGTTGTTAATTATCCACTGAACTAGATTACCACAAGTAATTTATGTTCCAGCTTGAATGGTCTTTAGGGTAATGATACTAATGATACTTACAAATGAGGCCTTTTAGTCGTCAGATATGGAAATACCTTTGTGGGTTACTTCAATTAACACTAGTGGCATAATGAGCTTTGTTACATGTTGTGTCAATTTGAAACAGTCTTTGGACTTTTAGTTTGTGTCATTTAAATGATCGAACCAGATATGTAAGTAATTAAGGACTCACTCGCATCGACGTTGATAATAGGTTAACAACTACCACTAGTAGCCAAATTTGTGAAGCGCTTTGTATAGCGCACGTTCAACTGTCGATTCTCGATTTTAAGCAGCAGTTCCTTAGACATGTATAATTATTTTCAGCTAGGGTCGGCCACTGATCCTTCCAGCGATTTAACATCGTAGTACAACACGCTTCATGCCTTTCAAATACAAGACTAGTGTCAGCTCATGCATTAATAGGTGAAACATCAGCATAAAAAAGTCCTACATCTATTTTAATAATAAATATATTCCTATGCACGCTACTCATATTATAGTCTATGATATTTAAATGAGAACATTGACCTATGTATTACTCAACACAAATATATATTAAGAAGAGCTAGATATTACAAAGGATCTCATGTTTTGTTTGTTTTATTACCATATTAACCCTATTCGAGATTGCCCGATTTTTATAGCTTGGAAGTTGGATCGCTCCACTTTTAATGTGCATTTTCTAGACCATAAAGGCAAGGAAAATGGAGGACCGGCTTTATTTTTCCGTCCTCACATAACGTAATATCGGACTATTTCCATTAATATATAGATTTTATATGTGCTACTAAAGTGTGAGCCTGAATTTGTTAAATTTGACGATGCATATCAGCACCTTTGTAATAGTTATAAACATAATTCGTTTGAACAAATTTATAATTTTGTTTAAACACTGTTGTAGCTTAGTCTGTTACTTATTAGATAAATTAAGTTTTTATTAATATACCTGACTTACCTATCTTATCTAATGTTATACGTACCGTAAACGAAACACAGTAAAGTCAAGAAAGAAAAGAAAGTTTAAGGGCTTCAATAATAGATGTCGAACAAAAAAGTCCGAAAATTTAAAGAGAAACGGAAGAAAAGAACGTTTAACTGTTTTTTCTAAACCTGTTTATTCGAGTATGTAACGGAAGTATATTTCAGTGGGGTAGGATTAGTAAATGTAACGATTATGTTCCTGAAAACGAAGTAAGAGTGATATAAATAATACTATATTACGAAATACAAAATTTACAGTACATATTCGTATACCTTCTATCTTTCTACTTCATGATCGTTATGGAGTAAGCTGCAAAACCGAAGTTAAATTTAAATATTCCGGGAAGATATAATCGAATATGCTTATAATTTCAATAATGGTATCAATATGTTCATCATAACGTATTACTCCTAGTTATTTTCTTTGAAGTTTTTTATACGATCCGTTCTATTTTTGTCCACGATGATCTTGAAAGGGGCATCAAGTTCATATCTTGTAAACGATGAGGATCTATTTGCTATTTTACAGTGAGTGATGAGATAACGTACGTATTGACCTAGCATAAGTATTTTTTACGTAAGTATTACGTATTAGCTTCGTTCCTTATTTCCTGTCCGTAGTTTTCTGATAGGTTTCTGAGAGTAAGATATTAACGGTAATCCCTGGCGAGAGGATTATAGACTCTTTCATTACGTAGCACTCAGATACGATGTATAGTTCGAACACTTGTATTGAGGCTAACGCAACTTTCTTTTTACGATGGAATGAAAATATTTCCTCTATCTCCTTATGTTTGATTTGATAATTTGGTCTTTGTAGGAGCTTGTTCTGCTATTTAAATACTACTGGGGCAGGTTTTCTGATTGATTGTGAAAGATGAAGATTCTTGTGACATTTACATGTATAAAGTATGTATGTACATATATATATGGTTTACCTTACCCTTCCTTACCTAACCTTTCTTTACCTTTCCGACAAAGTAAAATGCGGTTGTGGCGAGTAGTGAATGTAGTAAACTTATTAATCATACGTATATACCTATAATTTACTTAACATTATTATTACAAATCGGAACGCTGACGTTAAGCGGCTTAATGAAAACCGTACTATGTTATTCAATAACCGTGAAAACTGTTTACATTCCCTTACTTATACTTAATTAACTTTATGTTGTGTACTACTTAATAACACTAATTAGAGACAGTCAGTGCGGTCGAAATTCGACCGTAATTCATTTTGTCAAAGGGATATCTACTTCACCGTGGCACTATTTAATGTAGGTATTGTTTGTTTCAATATACATATGTATTTGTATGAACTGTGAATTGTTAGATAGAGCACTGATGTATTTAGCAACTATGTTCAGAATTCTCTGAAAAAGGTTATGGTACCAACATTTTATCCGTCGGAAACAAGGTTAATAAGTTATAGTTGAAAATATTGTTTTTTTCTCGTTTGGGCAACTACATAATATGTGGCCTGTTCACCGTCGGAAAACCTGATTTATTCGTATATGCCAACAGATTTAAAAACAGAAAATGTTATATTTCTAATCACTTCAATAAACATGATCAAACCATATTTATGTGTTCTTAATTTTCGTTACATTATTTTTAATAGATATGCATAGCAAAACTGGATACAACTAGATATTTATAGAGGTCCTTCTTATCAAAATCGGTCCAATCATATTCGAGGGGTTCACTGCTATACATACGAACAGAAGAATTAAGCATATAAATTCGTTTTTGGTGGTTCTATTCTTAATTTCATCTACGCCAAATCTGACACTGCCTGCGTACTGAATCTGACACTGTCTTTGAAAACTACAAAGATTTTCTCTTCACGTATATAAATTGTTTTCTTTTTAAAGGCTGTTTAATAGTTAACCCATTTTTATTATCATATAAAATATATCTTTGGGTACATATGTACTTTTATGTATGTACGTTTTTGTAATTGAACCACGGACAAAAATACTGAATCTGCGTTTAATGTCATAAAAAAGGGTACAAAACGATTGTGGATTTTTTTTTGTAAAGTTAACATTGACAAATGATTGTGATGAAATTTGCAGTGGCGACGTGCGTGCCTTATCTCCAACGTAACTGAAAGTACGGTGCTTATGGCTACTTTTCGCGATGTTTATTATCAAAAAAGAATAGGCTGATGTTAAAAAATAAACCTTAACGCTAATTAGGAGGGTACCTTTTAAAACCGGCTTTGTGGTCTCTTTTTTCTGTTGTCAAAATTACCGCTGATAATTAGAAAAATGCAATTAATATGAACATACAGTAGTTTATGTCATATAAACTAAGATTTTTTTTTAAATAAAGATTAATGACAAGTTATTAACACGAAAATGCCTATTCAAATGACTCAAATCATATTGAACTAAGTCAGGGAGAAATGTGTAGTATTTATACTGGAAATGTGGTTAGCTATTTTTGTTACTTTGCTCCGTATTATACAGAAAACTGAAATTACTATTGATATATTGGACTATAAAGCCAACATGGGTTACATTAAGTTTAGTTCATTAATATGTATTAGGAGCTATCAAACTACGGCTTATCTACATAAAAGGTAGAGGCCTAAGGCAATTAAAAGCTGACTTAGTTACACGTTTAGTTACGTTTAATTTCAAAGAACGTGATCACTAACGTAGTTCAATTAGTAAGTTACAATTACGGACCTATTGTTGACGAGAGTACGAATATGGGTACTTCAGTCCTTTTTTCCGAGGGAGAAATCTTCTCAAGATACCCAATGGGTGATGTGGGATTTTTACCTACTAAAACCCCCTCGGAGGCAGTCAGACGCATATGGGAAGGCTCCGGAATCTCCAAGGAACACACCGGTTCCTTCCCTACGTAACCATTTACTTCAGTCCTTCAGTGGGGAATCTTCTGAATTGTAGGGTTTATGATATAAATATGCTATTGTTATAAAAAAATACAGACGAATTGAGAACCTCCTCCTTTTTTGAAGTCGGTTAGAAATTATTAAGGACCAACGATTATGCAGCAACTATGTATTTTTGTATATATAAAAATGTACTTAAATTTTTTCATTATTATTTCATTCATGTTCACGTCACACGGGTCGTGTCAGTATAAGAAGGCTTGAATTTATTTGTCGCGCAATAGTTTAAATTTCACGATAACTCCTAGGATATTGATTTAAATTTTATGGTGTAAAGAGCAATTATAATATACATGAAATGCTACAGGTAACTAACGCATTTAATTTGATAAAGATTAATATCGTATGTGTCTAAATACCTTTCTAATAAAACATTATATGTGACCATTTTTTTTAACATGAAAATGTCTTTAGTAAGCTATCCTTAAAAGATATGCCATATACAATACAAAAGAGGAACTTTTCCATCATAAATTGTTTGTATGTGGCTTAAAATCACTTATTTAATTCACGGCAGATTCGGTTTCACTAAGAAATTCGCGTAATTTTCTGTGAACTAAAAAAATTATATTGATTCTAAACATTAAAATCAGTAGATAATCATTGATACCTCACATCAATGAATTGTTTAAAAACTTATTAAGGACATATCTTACATCTATTTCATTCGTGGATGAAATGTTGTTTTAATAGAATACATAATTTTAAAAGAACCGACAGCTATATTAAAGGCTGGCTCATTAGTATAAAAATAAATTTAGACATTCCTCAGAATTGGAATGGAGTTGAAAATGTTAAGTGTTTTCTTAAAAGCGTTATTAATTATTTGATGATCCATCAATATATATTTATTGGAACACAAAAATGCAGTTGCAAAAATGAAATTTTAGTAAACATTTCTAGAATAAAAAAAGTATTTTACTATTTTATACTGAGAAATAGGCAATGGAGGTGTTTATTAAAACTCATAACTTTTGTTAAGTTTTGTGTTATGCGGTAAAATTTTATAAAGGACGATTTAGTTAGAGTATAGTAATTTCACACCAAAGACCTTCTAGTATTGTTTAAATAAATTTGTTAATCTTAATATATATAAAGTACTTACGTGTCACGGTGTTTGTCCGCGATGGACTTCTAAACCCCTAAACTACTTAAATCAATTTTTGCACACCGTGTGCAGTTTGATCCAACGTGAAAGATAGGATAGTTGCAATATTATTTTATTGCAAATTATCTGTATAATACTTCTACAAATTTACAGATTGTATTAATCCACTTATATAGGTATGTATTTGTGGTTTTATGAATGTGGATTACGAGTATACAATACAAATATTCTTTATTGTTTACATAAGGCGAAAGAGTGCATAGACGGATTGTCATAATAAAAATCTATATAGGTTACTTTATTCAATTTTGATTTTAGTTTGTCAAATATAACATTTTATAATTACTAATTTATTTCTTATACACTTATTTATTTAAAGTAAGTAGGTTAGTCGTACTTAATTAAAATACCTCGCGCTCGGAAATCCTGTCCTTAACGGAAGCAGCATCCATTTAACGAGGAGGGTTTGACGGTGATTCCATGGTCGTTTCGTTTCACAGCCGCCATTTGCTACTAACACGACCCACCTTCACTATCCCCGATGACGTCACTACGGGCGTGTATCAATCTTTACCTGCCAACCTTCCCTTTATAAAGTTTTGTTTCTATAATGGCGTGGCGTTATGGTCACGACGCCGGACCGCCGTTCGAAGGGTCCTGGATTCGATTCCCATCGAGGCAGAAATTTTAATGATGAATTTAAATTTCTGTTCTCGGTCTGGGTGCGTGTGTAATTGTCTTTCTGTGTTGTCCACGTCACCCACGACACCTATCCTAGTAGTGTGGGGCCATGAGTGTGTAGCGTTATTTATTTATTTATAGTACCTACATATTATAAAATAAAGTCTCTCCGCCGCGTTTATCTGTTTGTCTGAACGCGGTAATGTCATTAACTACCAAACGGATTTTCACATGGTTCCCAGTAGTTAGTGGGTGGAATCATCCAAGAGGACGGTTTTCGAGTATTATACAATAATGTTTTGTGTAAATTGGATAAAATAAGTATGACGATTATTGTTGAAGATATCGACAAAATTCAAGCCGATTGGGAGTTTTCATCGAAAACAATGTCTCCTCTTTTATAGGTCTACAATAAAGTCGGCGATGGCATATGTCTATCCTTTATGGATAGCTGACTAAACATTTTAATGTTAAATAAAATTATCACCCATAATGTTTTACTTGGAACACTAGTTAGACGCATAAAATATGAATCCTAATCAAATTAAAAGTGTTAGTTACCTTCAGCATTTCATGAACATTATAATTGACTTTGACACCATACAATTTAAATCAATATCTTATAGGAATTATTGTGATATTAAAACTATGGCGCGACAAATAAATTCAAGAGATTGTCATACGACATGCGTAATGGATACATAAATAAAATGATAATGAAATATTTAAAGTTGATCTTTATGTACACACTGTAAAATACATATCGATGTGAAGCGAGGAGGCAGTTTATTATAAAAAATTCTGTAAGCCAAAGCCTGGTTATATTCAACTAGTAGACCTGACTTCGTATCACCTTGAAACACTTTTCCCGTTTTTGTAACATTTCTTTTCATTACTGAATTCCTATTATTTGTAGCGGTAAATGGACTGACCAACATAGAAAGAATTTTTCAATTCGAACTAGTAGTTCCCGAGATTATGGCGTTCAAATAATCAAACAAACAAACTCTTCAGCTTTGTACTATTAGTAGGTATAAATGAAAACACTGTTGATATCAAGTGTTAATGTCAATAAAAAGAAATCAATTAATCTCTCCGGCACGTGGTCAACAATGGACATGGTTACATTAGGCATACCCCTGATGCTTACTATATTCTTATTTATGTATTCGCATATTGTTTTAAAGAGCTCATATCATTGGCATTTTAATGTCGAGAGTTTTAAGCTAATATTTTATGCGATCTACTGGCTGCACAGCACCGACGAGGTTAATTCTCGTAGCCTGCATAATTGCCAGTTTAACTTCGAAATATAGTTTTGCGCTTCTTGTGGTTTTTGATAGGCATAATTAGGTCGGCGTTGTAAAAAAAGATTATATGCTATTAAACATTTTTTAAAACTTCTAATGCTTTTATCAGTAGTTAAGACAAACCTGCTGTCAAAATATGAAGTAGCATTAGTCTTAAATCTGGATGAGTACTACAATGTGTAGTGTTAAAACCTTATATTAAAATAATCAATTATCATTTTCTAGATTTTTATTTCAGTTTTTCACCTTTATCTCCGTGTTAGTAATAATATGGCCTATTTAACTTTAAGTAAGTAATGTTATTTCCCAACCAATCCGCGCTGGAGCAACGTGGTGGAGTATGCTCTGGACGTTCTCAGTGATGAGGAGAGACCGGTGCTCAGCAGTGGGCTATTGATGGGTTAAAGGCAAGTAATGTAATTTACAGGGCACGCGTACGCACCCGAATAAATAGTTACGTACTCATACAATTTCCTTTTAGAGAACCGTTTTCCTAGTATGAATTAGAAATATATGTTTTCTAGGAGTAACTGCAAAGTAGTGATACTCTCAAAGTCTTTGTTAACTAAATTGTACACAAAATTTTATCTCCGAACAGGATAATTACACACATCAAAAAAGTCTAAGCAACATGCAGTTTTTTTATCTGTTAACCAATTTATAGTATTGTAATGTATCTATATTGAGTTTTTAAACAAAAGAAATGAT
>DWJN01001171.1:0-19047 GCA_018248895.1 Carystus phorcus
TTCCCCTCTAAAAGATCTAAATAAAAGTCCGCGATAGCATATATCTAGCTTTTAAGGTTAACACACTATAACCATTTATATGGTTATAAAAATAGTTCTTAAATAATAAATAATTTATATGGCAAAACAACGTTTGCTGGTTCATCTAGTGTATAAATATGGGTAGAAGTAAACTGATTTGTCGGCAACAAATAAACATTTTAGTCTATAACTCATCAATCCAAATTATATCAAAATATTTTTCAGAGAATTCTGAACAAAGTTGCTAAAGACATCAATATTCTATCTCCTACTATTTCAGAATCCATGAAGAATAAATAAACGAACACACATTGATTTTTATATAATAAAGATCAGGGTGTGAAAAAGTTGAACAGTATTTGAGTTGGGGGTTACACCCTTGTGGTAAACAGATCCTTAATAGTTCTTATAAGAACATTATTTTCAGTAGAATATGTATTTTCTAGTAACACGAAAGAGAAATGCTTACCAGACTCTAATTTTAATACTTTTAACATGCCATCTTCTCCTCCTACAGCTATGTATCCAGAAGAACGATTCCACGATATACAAGTCACATTGGATTGTTTCGGTATAGCTATCTGTAATATTTATTAATTATGATAGTTAGATATAATACAACGGAATATATAAAATATTATATAGGTGAACACGCAAGATAGCTAAAATATACCTTTTTACTCATATAAATAAACATTTTGGCTTCTATATTATGAAAATAACTGTAATTTTAAACATAAGTCACGTAAGACTTAATTTGAAATATTTGGAATAATAATTCGTTGTTACTTTAAGCTATTAGTCATTTTTTGTTTGAGAAACAAAAGACAAGGTCCGTAGTTTAGTTTCCATTATTATTTTAATGAAATATAATGACGTTTTTAATGTAAGTCTAGGTTAAGTAGTAGGTAGGTAATTGTAATATGTTTAAGAATTCAGTTTATTTATTGTTACGGACTCGTTGCTAGGATACAAATATAGATTAATATACTGCAATACACAGACTAGGTAGATAATTAGATATACTAAGTATCTACTTTGTATCTCCGATTTATTGTGAGCTAATGCCAAAAAAACAAATCAAACACTACTTAATCAAAAGTTCGTTTTAGCACCATTAAAGTATATATTATTATTGTGTTCATTTTCTTGGAAATTGTCTGTTTCCAAGAGGTGTGCTTACGAGTCAAAACGATAGTGTCCAAATTCTATCTGGTTTGTGTGTACAAGTTTATTGAAGTATTTGTTATTTAACTTCAAATATTGTATAATGTCAGTGTCAACAGTCAAATTAAATCAAAATAATCGATCGGTAGAATAGTTTAGTTATTACCTACCTACTTATTAATTTAGCATAGATCTTTAAAAATAGTAATAAATGCATTCGTAAATAGTACCTACTCAAAGTTAAAAGTTATGATATTACGCTGAGCTAGAGAATATAATAGTTAGACGTGAAATGGAAGATTGGTTTAGTATTATCAAAATTTAATTTATTTTGCATTGTAAACATTTTTAACCATTAGGCGAAATATTAAATCTGCAAAAATTCTGTTTAAAAATATAAAAATGTTGGGAAGGAAACAAAGTTTAAAGGGCGAGGCAGTCCTCGCAGACTACGGGCCTGAAGAATCATTGAACGAAAGTGCAGACATTGAGTGGGTGAATAAAGTAAGTTATTATAACTTGTTAAACTTATATGCTAGTCGTGTTGTGTTTTATCAACTCTGTTGCTAAAGCTCATTTAATTACCTTACCTTGAATATTCCTTATAGGTTATAGATTATTATAATTTATTTAAAAAAAAGATGTATTTCTAGTAGGAAAAAATATAATATTTTTTTTTTTCAAGGGACATCAGGAATGTCAAATTCTGGTTTTTGTACATTACTACCTCTCCTGTGCTTTTATCCACAAACTGTATCTTCCAGTACAGAATATCCTTATTTTATTTAATTTCTCATTGAATATTTATTATAATTGCTTTTACAGGTATGGGTGAGAAGAATACTAAGATTCTGTGCTCTTATAAGTTTAGTATCTGTTTCTCTCAATACACCAAAAACTTTTGAAAAGTATCCATTTCTACAAACAACAACTTTTGCTATGGACTGCAGTGTCACATTGTTATTTACGGCTGAGATGATTGCCAAAATGCATATAAGGGGAATATTGAAGGTTTGTGAAATATAATACAAGTGAACTGTTTCATAGTTCTTGATCTATTATAAACAGAATTCTGCAATATTGAGAAGTTTATCTTCCTATTTCTTTACATTCCTAATAAATCACTTTTTAAAACAATAGTAGAAGCAAAAAATGGAGTGCTTTAATATCTTTAACACCTATATGATGAAATGATTCTGAATTTAGGAACATCTTTACATTTCAGGGAGATGTTGCATACCTAAAAGACCATTGGTGCCAATTTGATGCTTCTATGGTGTTTCTTTTATGGGTGTCTGTCTTACTACAGATGTTTGAATTGACTGGAATTGTGCCAAGATATAGCTATCTCAGTATATTAAGAGCCCCTCGCCCTTTAATTATGATAAGATTCCTCAGGGTATTTTTGAAGTTTTCTATGCCAAAGTCGAGGATCAATCAAATATTCAAGTAAGCTAATTAATCCATTGCATTAACTGTATAGTTCAGTATATGTTAAGGAAATGTAAAGCAGCTGAACATGTTTCCAAAAAGTAATTCAAATATTTTGTTTGCAGGAGATCAAGCCAGCAGATTTACAATGTGACTTTGTTTTTCTTATTTTTTATGTCTTTATATAGTTTGTTGGGTGTACAGTTCTTTGGAGAATTGACTCATCATTGTGTTAGAAATACCACAAACCCAGAGTAAGTTATTGTCTACTTACAATAAAATTGTTTATTTTAAGACTTATTGATATATTATTTTTTACCATTTGTTCCAGTGAGATAACTATAAATTCTTTAGCAATTCCTGACACATTTTGTTCTCCGGAACCTAATTCTGGATATCAATGTCCTTCCTCAATGAAATGCATGAAGCTTAAATTATCTAAATACATAATGGGATTCAATGGTTTTGAAGAATTTGGTATGTTTAATGTTATGAAACACTATCACTAACCTAGTTTTTAAAATGACCTCAAAAGCGATGTTTCACAAAAATAAGAAGTAAATTCAGGGTGAGTTATAGGTCTATCGGAGTCCATTGGAAGCATGAGTCTTTGTTTTCTTTTCCAGCTACAAGTTTGTTTACTGTTTACCAAGCATCTTCTCAGGAGGGTTGGGTTTTTATAATGTACAGAGCTATTGATTCCTTGCCAACATGGAGATCTGCTCTTTACTTCAGGTACAAACAAATAAAAATTCAATTTATTTTACACACAAAAATCTCACTTATTATTTGATTTATTAATAATAATTATTATATTATTTTTCAGTACCATGATATTCTTTTTGGCTTGGCTAGTAAAGAATGTTTTCATAGCAGTTATAACAGAGACCTTTAATGAGATAAGGGTTCAATTCCAACAAATGTGGGGAGTGCGGAACCCCATAACAAAAAGCAGCACCACTCAGTTCTTTACTGGAGATGACAATTGTTGGAGACTTGTAACTATTGATGAAAACAAGCATTCAGGTAAAAAAACTAAAATCAAAGGGACTTAAATAGTAATTTGATCAGACAATTCAAAACATTAGCCTGGTTTCTTAAAAGAACATTATATACTAATATCACAGCAATATATTTTTCTTGACCAGTTTGGAACCTGAAATCTATTATCTGTTGGTAGAAGCTAAATCAATGTGCCACTTAATTTATCAACTCGATAAATAAATATGTCATTGTATTTTAGGTACTGCACCTGAAATATTCCACAAAATGTTGCGCTCGGCTTACTTCAGACTTTTAGTTATGGGTGTAGTATTGGCTAATGGAGTTATTACTGCCACCATGAATTTTAAACACGATGATCATCCAAGAGATTTCTTTTATGAAAAATATTATTATATTGAGGTACAGTATCAAATTTCAAGTTTTTTCTATGTTATAGAATACAACGTTGTTAGAATTAACATTGTTACAAAAAATTTACTAACTTCCACCACCTGGTAATGTGTTGTTGCTATAGAAGATATGCAAGAGACCATAAAAAAATTAAGAGTAGTGAAATACTAAAATGTGTTACAGATTGCGTTTACAATATTTTTGGACCTGGAGGCGTTGATAAAAATTTGGTGTTTGGGGTGGAAGGGTTACTTCAAGCATTCTGTTCATAAGTTTGAGTTACTGTTGGCCATTGGTACTACAATTCATATAATCCCTCAGCTGTACATGTCAGCTTTTACATATTTTCAGGTAAACGAATTTTTTTAATACAATAGAAATGACGTTTTATAGTGGCAACCTACCTTAACATGCAATATTTTTATGTTCTACATCTTTAAGACTATCACTAATCGTACAAAAATTATAATCACAGGTCCTGCGTATAGTAAGATTGATAAAAGCATCGCCGTTGTTGGAAGGCTTTGTGTACAAAATATTTGGTCCCGGCAAGAAACTCGGAAGCCTCATAATTTTCACCATGTGTTTGCTTATAATAAGCTCATCAATTTCGATGCAGCTGTTCTGTTTTTTGTGCGAATTCACCAAGTTCGAAACATTTCCAGAGGTAATCTAAATATTTTTTTCATAATTTGGCACTTACATCTTGTATATACGTAATACATAATACCGAATGCGGAATTAATAGAGAGTTATGCTACAACAATGCTAATATTATTGTTTAGCTTTAAATTGCATTTCATAATTTTGTTGTGTATGAACTGAATATCGAAAATTAATATCTCGTATCCGCTATGAATAGTTCTAGTTTCTAGTTGGAATCTTGCATAATCGTTTACGTTGCACACAAGTCATTTTATGTCGGCAATAAATCGGTGATAAAGTTCATAGATATTATTTAGGTGTATTGATGAGGGGTTTTAAACAATCTGTGTGGCGCATTGGCCACCATACCGGGCCGTTGTTCAATAGATCCTGGTTCGATTACGATCATGACAAACGGAATCCTAGCGTGGGGCAATCAGCGTGTAGTGGTATTTTTATATTCGTGTATTTTGTATCTGTATATCTATAGCGCTATTTTATTCCAGGCCTTCATGTCTATGTTTCAAATATTGACCCAAGAGGCGTGGGTAGAAGTAATGGATGAAACCATGGTGCGAACCAGCCAAACACTCACACCTCTGGTTGCCATATATTTCATACTTTATCATTTATTCGTCACCTTGGTACGTAGTATGTACAATATTTGATATATTTTTATATTTAAGCGCAATATGCATTTAATATAATTCTAATTTCAGATAGTGCTGTCGCTTTTCGTAGCAGTAATTTTAGACAATCTGGAACTCGATGAGGACATAAAGAAATTAAAGCAATTGAGGTACCGCCAACAAAGTGCCGAGATCAAAGAAAGTTTACCGTTTCGGCTGAGAATATTTGAGAAGTTTCCTGATAGTCCACAAATGACCAAACTACATAAGGTCCCGGGTGATTTCAATTTACCAAAGGTATTTATAAACTATTATTATCACAGTCATTCACAGAGGATGTTATTTTAAGCTATGAGAGAATTGAAAGAGACAATCTTGTTTTCATTTGGCTGATCATTTGTAATGTCCAGGTACGTGAGTCGTTCATGCGTCAGTTTGTGTGCGATGCGGAGGGCGAGGAGGAGGGAGGTGTAGACGCGTCCCGGCGCGCGTTCGAGTACATCGGTGCGGACAAGATTGCCTTTCCATACCGCAAGCGGTGCCTCGTCAAGACGCTCGTGGTGGCGCCACCGTCGCAGCGGCCCAGCTCCGCGCTGCGGCGGCATGTTGTCGCCTCTATTATCAAGTTAGTAACACGGATAGTTTTATAATATTATCATTAAGTTGGAATGTTGACATGCATACACATTAAAATTTATTTGCTTGACTTAATTCGGATCATTTATTATATAAAAAGTGTACTATTTTTTTTATTTTGCTCAGTTTGAGGTATACTCGTTTGCTTCCGATTCTTTTTTTTTTGTTTATTTTCTTACTTTCTTTTATTACAGGTAGAATATAGATCTGTGTCTAGTTTGAAATAAGGTACATTTTTAACTTTGTTTTTTTTTATTTTGTTGTCTTTTTTAGTTAAAATATATATTATGATACTACTTTAATTATTCCGATTTGCAGTGACTCAAATAACCATCGCCGACTGGTACTGGGTGATTCGGCAATGTTGGCCACTGGCGGCAAATCTGGCCTGAAATCACAGGGCACCGTGTCCAGCGCTAAGCAACTTCGTGTCGACCAGAAAAAGTTAATATTATATTATTTTACCTCTTAATGTCTATTATTTTCACGAATGTTTTTTTCATTATAATATTTCACCTACATCACGGAGTTGACTGTAACTGTAGACTGTGACTCATATACTAAAATAATATATTCGTAGTAATAGGACGTAATACTTAATATTATATGAATTATAATGCTAAATTTGAGTTATGGTATATTTGTAATACATCCACGTTAACTGTCAATCCCATATACTCAAAATCCCAACCGGCAGGTTCGGTTCGCGGTCGATCCGGCGGTCGGTGCGCAGCGGGTCCATCAAGTTGAAGCAGACGTACGAGCATCTGGTGGAGAACGGGGATATCGGCGCTGCGTCGCGCGTTGTACCGTCGTCGCGCGCGCGCCCGCCCTACCTCGACATTAGACTGCTGCAGGCCAAGCGGCAGCAGGCCGAGATGAGACGGTATATTTTACAATGCTAAGTTTAATCCTCTATTTTAAAGAATAATTTAGACGCTCCAGTACCTTACGCCAGCACTCCGGCTCTCTTACGCCCTGGCTATAATAATAGTTCGGTTTACTCGTCGGAAAGTTCTACAGACCTATCCTAATGATCCTTTTTGCCACGCACTTGCAAATTGTTAAATGGACTTCTGAGGTATTCTCGGATCGTTATGACATAGGGTTCTGTAAAGATGGTAAGAGAGACACGTATGATGAAACACAATTAAAAATTACGAAATAAGAAATACTTAATTAAATAAAGCGTGGAACGGCTACTGAAGTATGACTAATACGTTTAGTACGTTTTATAAAATGTTAGTCCACAATTAGTACGTTTACAAAATGTTAATCATAAAATAAGAAATGAAACAATGATGGAAAACTAGTTCATATTTTTACTTGCCATTTAAAACTTACTGTAAAGGGGAAACACGGTAAACACTATTATATAATTCCTTTGAAATATAAAAAAACATAAAGGTTTCGTTATGGTTAACTAAAATTCGTTGAACGCAAAGATAATATGCGTGCGGTTCAGCCTAGAAGCGACTGCGAAGTGACTAGAATGTACACACGCCGATCAAGCGATTGTCCCTTACCCCGCAGGTTTCATCTCATTTTTTAGCTATGCATTTAATGCGACGAAAAAATACGACAAGGCTCATTATTGAATTACCATTAAAAGTAATAATAATGATGTGACGATATAATGTTGGTTACAACAGCAACCAACGCGAGGAGGACCTGCGCGAGAACCACCCGCTGTTCGACACGCCGCTGCTGCTGGTGGCGCGCGAGTCTCGCTTCCGCAAGGTGTGTCGCGCCATCGTCGACGCGCGGTACGACGCGCGCCTGCGCGACCCCATCACCGGCAACGAGCGGAAAGTGCACTACAAAAGCTTCCAGTATGTATTACTTGATCCTTTCATATGTCATATACTACGCCACGTGTATCCAAATACCCAACTACCACGATAGGCTATACACGATAACTTTGAAGTTGACTGCACAACAAATAATGTTTAAAAACACGTGAAGGATATTTTCTTGGATGTCAATACTATGAAGATAGAGTAATTTGTCGGAGCAGTATTTAAAATCATTGCCTTTAGTATCTTTTTATCTTATCTTAGCGCAAATATTTTTGCGGTTGTTTGATGACATATAAAGTAATAATAATCAAAAGATATAGTATGATTTTGTAATTTGGACTAGTGTTAGTTTAAGTACGTTCCACACGCGTTTGTTATGTCCTTATTAATAAATATCATTGGTACGCCTGTCTTGCGATTTCCGAGATATATTAAATAATTAATTATAATTGTTTTGTTCCAGCAATTTTCTTGGTCTCGTCACTTATTTGGATTGGGTTATGATAATGATGACAACACTGTCTTGTTTATCAATGATGTTTGAGACGCCCACGTACAGAGTCATGGAGAACTTTGTTTTGCAGGTGGAATACTATTTATGTAGTAGTTATTGTTTTAAATAGTTTTTATATACGTATGTACATTGTTGATATCTTTATGGTTCCAGATAGCTGAATACGGCTTTGTTATATTTATGAGCCTGGAGTTAGCGCTGAAAATATTAGCAGATGGATTATTTTTTACCCCAAAAGCCTATTTAAAGGATGCTGCTGCCGTGCTAGATGTTTTTATTTACATAGTGAGTAATACTTATACACCACTTCATTTAGAAAAGTTGAACTAAACTTAAAACAAGAAATAGATTTCATCGAGCTCGGGAAGTCTTCCATTCGATTACGTTGCGAGTTTAAATTATAAAAGCGAAATAAGTACAGGTTTTTGATCGAATTGTTTCTATTGATAATGTAATAAATATATTTAAATCTGAATTTGTAGTTAGTATTATTTCAACTTAGTTCTGTGGTAACATACATAATACATATGTATAACATTTCAGTCTAGTACAGTAGATGTTGTACTTGTACGCATATCTAGACAGCAGACCGACAATACGATAATGATTAAATATAGGTAGTTATGTATTTAAAGTAATTGAAGAATACATTCGGAGTCAATCGAGGATCCCGTTAGAAGCCCGTGTTGTAGTGGTAGTTCAGTTGAAGCCAATAGAGGGCGCGCAGGTGTCGCTGACGTTCCTGTGCTGGATGCCGGTGCGCGTGGCGCCGGGCGGCGCGGCGCAGATGTTGATGATCCTGCGGTGCGTGCGTCCGCTGCGGATCTTCACGCTCGTGCCGCACATGCGAAAGGTCGTTTACGAGCTCTGCCGCGGCTTCAAGGAGATCTTGCTCGTGAGTGCACACCGTACACTTTGTATGTTACTTAACAATCGTCCGTGATACAGATTATTATTGTTTTGTTTTGTTTTTACTGTTGCATATTTTGTTTAGTCTCGTCCTTCAAAGTCTACCCTCAAAACATAGATGTATAACTGTATATAGTAGTGTGATAAATATATACTCATGAATGTACGTCTACCGCCTTATATATTTTTTTCTTACACTACGTTAATTTGAATCTTGGCTGGACAGCTCACTTAGATTTCTCGAACTATGCTAAGAAATTAATAGCATGAATCTTATTAATTGTCTTTGTGGATTTCAGGTATCAACATTGCTTATTCTTCTCATGTTCGTATTTGCAAGTTATGGTGTTCAGCTGTACGGCGGCAGGTGAAATTCCTAACCTAAATTAACTTTTGATTTTCCACATATTATTGCCTTCGTTTTTTTGCTCCACTTCCAAGACTCGCACCAAACATTATGACAGCTCTGATCTACGCGTACAGAATTTATGCGAACTGAAGTATAGTTGGGGAAAAAAATTACATACAGCCAGTCGTATATCCGCAACTTGCGTTTTAGTATAATATAATAATATATCCTCACCTTGCTCACACTTGCGAGTTTCAATCGAAACGTAGTCGAGCTGACATAAAGTTTGGTGCGAATTTTATCCGGAAAAGTAAACAGAATTTTGACTATAGACTGGCGCGCTGTAACGATCCGACGATAACGCGGCGCGAGGACTGCGTGGGCGTGTTCATGCGGCGCGTGTTCGTCACCAAGATGAAGCTCAAGCCGGGACCTAACGAGACCTTCCCCTCCATGCTCGTACCTCGTGTCTGGTGAGATGTTTTTCTCCTCAAGAACAATACCTCAATAACCAGTTAACTATACGACTATACAAAACAATTAAACTATACAATTCAATACGAAATACAGTTGCCATGTCGTTTTGTTCAGAATATCACTGAATAAAGGGGACTTACATTCGTTTCACTTCCTTGTTACTTTAAGCAATACAAATTTATTTAAAAAAATTGCCTTTTATGCTTTAATTTAAATGTTTTATGCTTCTATATATACAACGTCTGTCAAAGTCCGACTGTCTGCATCTCTTGAACAGTATTAGCTAGAATTTTGTGCTGACTGAAATCAAAACAAAAATTAGAAATAAAGAGTAAGTTTTTGCAACATCATTTTACCTCCAATTTGAAGACCATAAAATATATCTGCCACATAATTATATCTGCCACAATGTTATAAAAGGAAAATGAGATTAAAAAATAAACGAGGACTCCCATTTGTTCGCGTCTGTTTTTTTGTATTCTTGTTTAACAGGTAATGGTAAATTTTGCAATGTGGTACGTACCTGAATCCAACATACCCATTCTAATAAATCTAAATATGCATGTAAATGCATTAAGTGACTTGTAACGTAATCAGTGACAAGTACAGTAAAATGTATTATAAAGTTTATTTATTTGCAAATATTATTTTCAGGGCTAATCCTAAGCGCTTCAGTTTCGACAATATTGGTGACGCGCTTTTAACTTTGTTCGAGGTTCTTTCATTCAAGGGTTGGCTCGATGTGCGGGACGTATTAATTAAGGCGTTGGGTCCGGTAAGTAGCGATTTACCTAATATTTTTTTATATTAATAACCAAAAAAAAGCTTATCGTGGTCATAGCTGGATATCAGTCACACCAATGACAAGTATAAAAATAAATTTTTAATATCATGTCTGTTAGTATTACGATTATTTTCGTTCATCACACATCACTGCTACAGCTAGATTGTTTGTTTAATAGCTTGTTATCAAACCTTTCAACGCTGCTATTTTGCTTTAAGGTACATGCAATTTACATCCACGTGTATATTTTCCTTGGATGTATGATCGGCCTGACATTGTTCGTCGGTGTCGTCATTGCTAATTACTCCGAGAACAAGGGAACTGCTCTGTTGACAGTCGATCAGCGAAGGTGGTATGTATTATAGTTATATTTCAGTGATACTTGTAATAACATTATGTAAGTATTATACATATATTATTATGAAACTTTATGATTATGCAATGTTTAAATAATTTCAAATTTTATTTTGAACGACCTGTTACTTTTATATATAAAATACATATACCCTAAGGCCATAACTAATTTTACATAACAGAATTACCTTATACACAATTTTCGTTGGTATAGATATAGACAATATATAATTTTACTTACAGTAAGTTAACAAGTCTGGCAAGTGCCTTGGCATCAGCCTATTAATAGCCCAAAACGGGTCAAATGTTGGAACATCTTATGCTAATTGAAATTCTTACCGTTCGCGTCTTAAAGCATATCCCACTCTTAAAGATATAAATGGTGTAAGCATTTAATAATGGTACAGTCTATAATAAAAATTTGTAACGAACAGGTGTGACTTGAAGAAGAGGTTGAAGATCGCTCAGCCGCTGCACCTGCCGCCGCGGCCGGACGGGCGCAAGGTGCGCGCGTTCGCGTACGACGTCACACAGAACTTGTCCTTCAAGCGGGTCATCGCCATCGTCGTGCTCGTCAACAGCGGCCTGCTCGCCGTCACGGTGAACTACCCCTCCCACCCCTCTCACACTATACATCATTTAAACACGTTCACTACGCTAGTTTCACCGACTTCAAATAAAACATTTTCAATTCGCCTGTATTTTTGTTTTTAAAGGTGTTACTTTATAGCTTTTTAATGGGTGTACCGACTTGGATTATTATTAAGCGAAAGTTGTCATGTTCTCCCATTTAAATTAAAGCGACATCTGACGAGGAGTTTTGACTTATCCCTAATAATGCCAGTTTACTTGACGCGACTTTTCAATTACCTTATTTACTACAGAGTATTTAATTGAAGTCGGGTTTTTTGTCTATAGACAAAGTGATTACTATGGCGAGCTAAATCGACTTCACAACACGTCATTCTACCTGTCTGACATACCATATACATGTGCATGTGTACTCTCAGTGGTCCCGGCACTACTCGTACACGGAGCGGCTGGCGGACGTGTCGGCGGTGCTGACGCTGGTGTTCGTGGTGGAGGTGCTGCTGAAGACGATCGCGTTCACCCCGCGCGGCTACTGGCAGAGCCGCCGCAACCGGTACGACCTGCTCGTCACGCTCACCGGCTGCATATGGATATTCATGCACTTCACTCTGAAGGTACGCCGACACTTCGCAAAATAAAAGTCCAATTACTGTGCCTCTGTCATCTACTATACACGAACACGATACTTGAAACACGAAATCACCTGAGATTGCCGCGGCCGCAATCTAGACTTATAGTAGACACACGTTACAAATCACTACATAGTATAAATACAAAGTCGCTTTCTTTGTCCCTATATCCCTATGTATGCTTAAATCTTTAAAACTACGCAACGGATTTTGATAAGAGTGACTGAAGAGGAACGTTTATATGTATAATACGTTCACAGTTTTTCTGTAGTGTATTTAGTATCATCATTGCACCCGTGCGAAGCCGAGACGGGTCGCTAGTGTTTTTATAAATGATATAAAAAATTTACCAATAAGGTTTCTTTCTGGTTTGGGCGTAAGAAAAAATCTTATTTTCGAATTATCTTCAAGATAACCGAATATGTCCTTATTACATAGTTTGCGTGAAATAATAATAAATATTTAATAAACGCAAAACCGAAATGATTCCCGGTCATCCGAGCATATTTGGTTCGGTCTTCACCGTTAACCAATTTTTGTTGTGTACATTAGAACGACCTATCATACTTCGTGGGCTTCATGGTGGTGATCCTGCGGTTCTTCACGATCACGGGCAAGCACACGACGCTCAAGATGCTGATGCTGACGGTGGGCGTCAGCGTGTGCAAGAGCTTCTTCATCATCTTCGGGATGTTCCTGCTCGTGTTTTTCTACGCTCTGGCCGGCACCATCGTGTTCGGTAACGTCAAGTATGGCGAAGGAATTGGCAGGTATATTTTGCACTTCATTATTTTTACCCTCCTTATTAGTCGAAATTGAGACGTAGATTGACATTTATTATGTGATCCCATTTAATTTTAAGCGACATCTGACGAGTTTTTGAGTATACCTAATAATGTGCATTACTGGATACATATCATTTCGAAATTGAAATATCAAATAAATATGGCGGTTATATTTTGTCTATTGTCAATGAAGTTATTATCATAAAAAAATAATGTAAGTAGGTAATGGTTGCTAAGCAAACGTAATGACAATATGTGTTAATGTGTGTGGTGTGGTGTACAGGCGCGCGAACTTCAACTCGCCGATCCACAGCGTGGCGATGTTGTTCCGCATCGTGACGGGCGAGGACTGGAACAAGATAATGCACGACTGCATGGTGGCGCCGCCGTACTGCACGCCCGCCGACAACTACTGGGAAACCGACTGCGGGAACTTCACCGCCTCGCTCGCCTACTTCTGCACCTTCTACGTCATCATCACTTACATCGTGCTCAACTTGCTCGTCGGTATGTTCCTATGTCTATGTAGATTGCTTGTCTGAGTCTTCATTCCCGCCCCTCTTGAAGGAGGAAACTATTACTTTTAGTAATAGTTTGCTCGCAGATTGAACTTCATTGCTATTCACCATTAGAGGTTCAGGTCAATTAACATTTTTTTATTAATTATAAGTAAATACGTGATTACAAGCATACCTAACTTTGAAACTACAATTCGGACACTGCTAACAAATATGAAACGAATTCTCATTATCGTTGTCAATAATTTATTTTTCTGAAATAAAAGAAATATTTTTTCTAAACATAATTTATACTTAATATCATAAGTGGTCTTATGTAACGATTTTAAATAATGCAATTAAAATTAAATAAGTTTGTCGTGTGGTTTTTATCTTTCACCATTGCATATTGTTGTTTATTTCAGCCATTATAATGGAAAACTTTTCATTGTTCTACTCAAATGAAGAAGACGCACTCTTGTCGTATGCCGATATAAGAAATTTCCAGAATACTTGGAATATAGTAGATGTTCATCAAAAAGGCGTCATACCAGTCAGAAAGGTATTTCGAATTCGCTATATTTATATTATCGACGTAATTAAGAATGGAAGGATCGAAGTTGTTGGATAATATCTTTTACTAGTTAGTTAGTAAGAATTTGAGAAACTTCCTTTTAGGTACATAAATATTGAGTGACTAATATCGGTACAACAGTTATCATCTTTAGTCGTAGAATCTAATACAGCTAGAGGCGATCTTTGCACTTTATACAATGACTATATAGATTATAAATAGACAAAGCAGGCTAATCATTACTATTACCATTTGTTATCAATCTTGTTGTTGTAATTAATATTATTACTACTTGCAGGTGAAATTTATTTTGCGGCTGCTGAAAGGTCGGCTGGAGTGCGACACGCACAAGGAACGCCTGCTGTTCAAGTACATGTGCTACGAGCTGGAACGATTGCACAACGGGGAGGATGTCACCTTCCACGATGTTATCAAGTACGATTTGATCATTTATTTTTCCCATAATTCTTCTTTTGTAGATAGCTTGAAAAAGATATTTTATTCTGACCTTCATTTCTTGTACTTTTCTATTGACACAAGAAATAGATCAATGAACGTCAACAATTAAAGTACCGAGGTTAATTTTGTTGTAATTTTAATAACTTAAATGATACAGCTAGTTAAGATAATGATAGCCAAAGACAAACTACGATACGATAAATATTGCTTGCATTTCTACTACAGGGCACGGGTCTGTCATTCAATACACTTAAGAACGTCAAACGTTTCGCAACTACCTCCGTTTCGGATATCGTTTATGTATATGTATATCTACGCTACACTTGCATATGTAAGCAAATATGTACGAAAATGTATATGTGTGCTATAGCTATTTGGTATATATCAAGTATAGTTGCCGCTAATGTTCATAGAGGTGTATGTGTGTTGTCAGCATGCTGTCGTATCGCACCGTGGACATCCGCAAGTCGCTGCAGATGGAGGAGCTGCTGGCGCGCGAGGAGTTCGAGTTCCTCATCGAGGAGGAGGTCGCCAAGCAAACCATCCGCACCTGGCTTGAGGGCTGTCTCAGGAAGATTCGCGACTCTAGCTGCGGGGTAAGTTAATTCAAAGCCATTTGCTCATGTAGGTATTCACACACTTATATGCAGATATACACTTAAGCCCATCGTTTTTTAATTCTGCTTTTACATCGAGGCGAAAAAACAGCACTTAACTAATACCCTCAAATGGGTATTTGACAATATTAAAAATGAAGTGTTATAGACATCTCTGCACATCATCAATATAAAAAAGATATTCAGGCTAGTAACAATTCATACCTGAATTAAAAATAAACTTTTTAGAGGTTCTTTGGCTTCTACTAAATGATGTAAGTTCTAAAAACTGCCCAATAATTTTTATGACTTAATTTTTATATTATAATTGAATATTAAAAAAACTCGCGCTGTAATGAATTCTAAAATTGAAGCAGTACGTTTGTAATCAACCTCAAACGGACATAATAATATCCATCGGTAACCATGAATATTTGCTGCCAATACTAGTATTTATCTGTTTTTGTTTTTTATTTTCAGAAACAGCAGACAAGTCTCATAGCAGGCCTTAGAAATACTAACGAACAGGTTCTAGAGCTTAATACCGAGAAGGTAGAAAAGGAAAAGGCTGAAGCCGAAGCTCAGGTACAAGTTAACATAATAAAAAATAATTGTATTATAAAAAGGAACAAAATTTTTTTTTACCACAAATAAACGATAGATAACAAATCTTTTTTTCTAATATTTTATTCAATAAATTTGATGTTTTCAAATTGATGATGTATTTACAGCAAACGGTGACAAATACTGGTCGAACAGAAATATCCGAGTCGGCATCACAACCTGCAATATCAAGTAAGATCATTGATACAATTTCACTATAATGGTTTTACTTTTAATTATATTAATGATCAGAAAAGCTCATTGAGAACAGCTTACTTCAAGATTTCTTTGTAATTATAGACGTAACGACGACGTATGAGTTTCTGGCGAAGAGGGCACCGGCAAATGGACAATTTAAAAGATCGGGAGTTCCGACAATGATGACCATACCCAGGTACCTTAGTTCTATATATTTTTTATCTAATAAGAATATACCCTAGTATGGTGTAATTCGGATAAACTTTTATATTTTATTGTTTGTACATGAAATAGAATCTTTTTAATTTAATAAGGGCGAATAAAATCAGTGATTACTTTAAGGGTAATTTTTCTTTCCTTCTAATTGTGACGTTACCGTCAAGTGACTTTCACATTTGTTGTCCAGTAATGTAAAGAAGGACCTTAAGTGTTATGTTAAGTTAAATTATGATGTGTTTCATCATAAAAATCAAATAAGTTATCGTAAAGTGTGCACTCATTCATAATTCATTGATGACCGTTTTTTTCCAGACCTGAAAGCCCTGTCAAGAAATATCTTCAGCCGACGTTGAGCGACCCGCATCCTGCTCTTAATAAGAAATCAACAAGTAGGTATCTCAATCTGTTAAGGTGTTTTAATCTTAGGAATAACGTATAGTTTACATTAGTTATTCAGGAATCTCAGTACGACCAGAAATATTGATGGTGTCGGCCCTCATTAAAAAAATACTTAAGAATTAAATTATATACCGGTAACAAAAGTTTGCCCTATAAGATTTAATTAATATTAATAACGTACTTATATTTGTATTGGAACTACGTATGCAGAATAGTTTATTTTTTATTTTTACGTATTATTAGTTAATGCTTGTCTACTATTCTACATGAAGGTAAGTAGAGATAGTCTTAGATTGTAAAGCGCACAACTTGGAAGATAACCGAACTTAATAGTATCTAATCGTGATGTTATTGATGAATACATGGCCACAGTATGACCACAGTAACGATGCATGACACACATATCCTTGACCT
Source organism: Carystus phorcus (assembly GCA_018248895.1). NCBI lineage: Eukaryota > Metazoa > Arthropoda > Insecta > Lepidoptera > Hesperiidae > Carystus > Carystus phorcus. Next base: position 17,075 of record DWJN01001171.1, read on the forward strand.
GTCCAGGCACTCTCTTCCATATTAATGTGTGTCATCACAATTGCAGATTGTTGTGTTTTAAATAAATAGTATTGTTAAGTTTCAATTGCCTCCGTTTTATTCTAACAGTTATAATGTGTGGTAGCAACGGCCTCTAAGAGCGGGCGCGGCGCGGGCTCGGGGGCGGGCGCGGGCGGCGCGGGCGCGGCGGGCGGCGCGGGGGGCGGCGCCGCGGGGGCGGTGGTCTGCGTGGACGAGAAGGTGCTCCCGCGGCGGTTCGCCCGCGCGCTGCTGCACGCCGCCTACACCGACCAGGTACTGTGTTGCATCGCTCGACATGTTATTGGAAAATTATTTGTTCAGTCAAAATCAACTAGAGTATTGTTACTTGTATTATATTTATTACAAATTTAGTTAAACTAGAGACCTGTCAGCGGTCGAAATTCGTCCGTAACACATGTGTCAAAGCGTTACTTCACATTGACAATATAAACGTAAACAATTAATGTGCCATATCTTTATTACGCTTGTGTGTGTCAAATGAATGGTAGTGTGTGTAATGTTTATTTTTATTAATTTCATATGCCTCTACTGCATATATAAAAATATTAGCGTTCTGCACTTTTCCTACCTAAACTATAAGTGTGCCAAATTTCATATTCCTCCGCGCCATTTTCGTAAAAAGGGGTGGAAAGTTATTGCTTCACACATTAATATATAGATAAAAGTAGGTAGCAAATGTACCTGGCGAAATTAAGAAACTTCACAATGTTAACTTTATTTATGCAATAACTGTCCCTAATCGATTATTTAAAAAAAATCTTACTTTTCTTTAACCTATCAATGACCCACTAATGAGCATGGGTCTCTCATGACTGAGGAGGTCTGGAGCATACTACCACCACGCCGCTCAAGTGAAGTAAGATTGAATGCAAGGCAATGCTCGACTATGGTCCCACCTGGTGTTAACTGATGATGCCCTCTGGGATGATAAAGTCCACTAATTCACTATTAGGTGACTTCGTGATGCCTATCGGTCAATAAATAATTGACATAACTTCTTTATTTGTTAACTGATTTAAATGGAAAAAACACAAAATGTTAACTGAAGCCTTTTGGTTATTTGAAAAAAATATCAATTTATACAATGATATGGTAAAATTTCAGATAACGCTGGACAGCAAATTTCTGGACGCAATATTCCAACTTCAACACCTAGTCCATTATATTTTGGGCCGTGGGACAACAGACACAAGGTGTGAAATCAGTTGGCAGTCGTTCTTCACCCTGTTCGAAGGGTGCTACGGTGTTTTAAACAGCCTGTTACTGTCGAGGGAGGAGCTTCTAGAAGACAGGTGAGAATAACTTATGAAATTATACTTGTAATACTAATATTTGGATTAATTGAAACAGATTATAATAGTGACATAGTGTAATAATTATCTTATCCTATATGTGTATTATAAACTATCTGACCCCATCAAACTTTGTTTTGCCATATAATTTATAATTTTAGAACTATTTCGATAACCATAAAAATGATTATAGTGTGTTAACCTTAAAAGCTAGACATATACTGTCGCGGACTTTTGTTTAGAACTTTTAGGAGGAAACAATAATAATACAATTATAATACATGATTTTTGAGTAACTTTCACTGTTTACTCAACGCACGCAAGGAAAGGTCTAAATTTTGCTGTGTTCGCAATATTATTTATTGCTGCTTCTCTCCTATCCTTCATAGCGTGATGTTATATAGCCTATAGCCTTCCTCCATAAATGAACTACCTCACACTAAAAGAATTTTTCAAATTGGTGCAGTAGTTCCTGAGATTAGCCCGTTCAAAGAAACTCTTCAGCTTTATATTATTAGTATAGATTTAAGACATCGATAAACACTAAAATCATATATATATATATATACTAGCTGACCCGGCAGACTTCGTACTGCTTCAATAGATAAATAAAAAAGCTAAACTTTTGTATATTATAAA
>DWJN01001172.1:0-19046 GCA_018248895.1 Carystus phorcus
AGTTATTCGTATTCATGCGTCATTAAAATAATAACCCCTTTTGTAATACCTACTACTAGTTTATTAACAATTGATATTTCATTCAATTACTAGTACTAATAAATATTATTTTACACAGTTTATGCAAGTTATTTTACTCAAAGCAAAATTAGTAAGGCATGTTATAAGCTAATAAAGCTACATTATATCTCTAATACAGAATAGATTATCTTCCGAGCTAGCGCTATTGTAGCTAAGAGTGCCGGTAAAGAGCTACTCATTGGTAACACTGACGCGCACCGTTCGAACTACTTGTAAACTAGAACGCTCAAGAGTTGCTTTTATTGTACTGCATGTAACGCTTCACTACACTCTACTGTTGTTATGTGTTCCTAGTAGTATAAACCTGTAATGATTAATTACAAGTTCAAAGTATTAAGAACTTGAACGGTAATAGACTTTTAATTGAAATTGACACTGAGTGATATACAGTATACCATGAGTACCTAAATGAAATAGAGCAAGTTGAGCAAAATTCATATTGTTTATTTAAAATTCGTGAAATATCTACTGTCTATAATATATATGCATCATTAATAAATATCTGTTACCTTGTACTTATATTTAATACGAAATGAAGTGTACTTCATATCTGAGTATGTTTTTTTTCGAAGCTACAAAGAGCATCATGTTCTTATTAATTAAATTAGACAAACGTAATATTATCTTTAAGAAATGGTTTTATAATAAAAGTCGTCCTTGGGATTTGAATGCTTATTATCAATATTACATCATGGCTTTAGAATAAAATATTAGATAAGTTTTCAAAGCACAATGAAATAATGTACTTAATTTTTTGCGACGATATCATGGACTTAATAATCACAAGCATAAATATATTAAATACCTCGAGAGGCAAAATGATTTAGGGGCTACTCCCCAAAGAGTGTGAAATGAACGAGAAGGAAATGACATTTGCCATAATTGGGAGTAGGTCAAATTGGGAAAAAGCGGAGTTATACAAAAATAAATAGGTACCGTCCGAAGCACTGAAGTGCGGCCGCAGTAACGCGTTAAATTGAACGGCGCCGCGGCAATAAAAGCTAATTGAGTGTGTGTCCATTAGGGGAGAATCGTCACGACGCCAGACGATTGATAAAACTTTGCGCAACCTAAATAGAAGCAGAGCTAACCCAATTGGAATGGAAATGTTCATTGCATAATAAAGTTATTGAACTGCCTTCTGCTTCATTGTTAGCGTGGCTACCACGACTCAAAGATGTACATTTTCAATTTTGAGATGCTTTACCTACTTACGTAGCTATCACTAATATTTATTTGTAACGGGCCTTATTTTCGTAACTTTAATTATTTTCGACGGCAAATTTGGGACCTGAGGCATCATAATTAATTTTTTTGATCCGTTCTCCTTATGTGACACTAAGGCTAATTAGATGTCATTTTACCATAACTATTTTTTATATTGTTTTAGTAACTATTGATAACGCTTAATTTAATGAATAAAAAAATGGACTTTTTATTTCATCGCAATATTACAGAATCATGCACATAACGTAGTACCTATGTATGTATATCTACTCAGACATACAATTAACGAATGTACATATATGAATAGAAAAAAATGTTTCAAACTTACAAATTCATGTTATCTTTAAATCAGCAATAATCATGTTGGAATTTCGACAACTGAGAGAATACTCGTAAACTAACATATTTACTTGAACTTGTACTTCTATTTATTTTACGTGATATAACGTTTGAATTTGTTCTACGAATAAATTCTTTATCAAATAAATCGTTTACTCCCTTGATACGAATAAGTGTTTATTTTCTACAAATGCCATCTGAGACCTTTTCGGTATGCGAACAGAGCCGTTTTGCCGATCAGTCTACCTCGGGACAAATATTTCTTTTAAAGAGTTCCCTTCTAATTGGTACTGACATGATTCTTACTACTTCGTTGATACATGCTAAAAATGTTTAAAATATCCCGAATCTTCGATCGTGTTGTTGGTGTTATATTTAAATATAATTGATGTTAAAATTAAGAGCCTTAATTTAATAGGCTTGATAATGTATGTCTATTTCAATCGGTTATGTTGCTAACATTATCAGGAAACACACTGACAAACACAGAACAATAAACAGATATACAAAGATCATTGTTTTAAAATATTGTCGATGACCCGCGTGGCATAATGGTCACCATGCAGAACCGCCGTTCGAAGGATCCTGGGTTCGACTTCCAGCGAGGCGGAAATTTGAATGATGAGTCAACATTTCTGTTTTTGGTCCGGGTGTGTGTAATTGTCTTTCTGTATTGCCCATAGCATCCACGACATAGGGTATCCTAGTGGGGGCCAAGAGTGTATGGCGCTATTTATTTATTTATTATTATTATTTTACGTTAATACAAAATAGCTTTTCTCTAACGTTAGTCATGTACAGCTACGGGTCATTTACAATTTTAAAGCATTTAGAGATGTTTATAAAAATACGGTTCGAATAAATTTAAACTCAACTCGTCTGACAGTAGTTTAAACTTTATGAAAGAGAAGGATTATAGGCGTGGATAACAATTATAGCTAATTTTACTGGCGAATGGCAGACCTAATAAACCTATAATGTCCACTGAAAATTCCTATATGATTGATCGGTATTGGCCCGTATTTGATCAGTTCCGGGTGTTATTTTCGCCATATTACCATTAAATACTTGTTATAGCATCGTTACAGTCTATATCTTATTTTTGTATTACGGCCGTTTAAAAAAGTATCCTAATTAGGGACTGCGAGTGTTAGATTTTTTTTAATGAACAAGTGATCATCAAGAAAATAAGAATATTACATTTCAATTTATATATGGAGAGGCATATTACAAACAGAATTGTTGTTACAAATGGGTACCGATTCCCATTTAAATTTGTATGTAGCTAAAATGTTTTGTTGTAAGTATCAAATATTTCCCAAAATTTAATCCTCTGTATAAATAAAGTTCCGTTCACAATTTGTTAAATGAAGTTTTGTTCCGAATGTAAAATTTTATTAAATAATTTGCGGTCAGAGATAGAACAACTTTTATAAACGCGTCGGCGAGTTCAGTCCATAATTACCAAAATGCCACGTTAAGCGCAAATTGTAACCACATGGTGGTTCTCATATTGCTTAAAACAATGTATTTCGTTCAGGCCAGGCCGTAAAGTAATATGTCTGTGGTTCAAACACGTTGTTGCAGTTTTTTCTTTGAGTTCATTACATCACGCTGTCGGGTGAATGAGTGCTTTTTAAATTGTAATTTATGCCTTACGTTTGCGGTATTGGGATGAACTGAATTAAAAAGAAAGAAGGCAGAGAGATAGATAAGTACTATGTTCGTCTTGAAATTAATGCAAATAATATTCACTACCGATAACTTATTCGTATGTATGTCATTAATTGATTCTGAAATGGTAGAAGATAGAGCATCGATGCCTTTAGCAATTTGTTCTGAGTTCTCTGATAATGGTTTTGATATCAAAATTATATTGATCGGACAAAAGGTTGATGAGTTTAAATCATAAATGTTGATTTTTTTTGCTGATCGAGTAGACACATAGTTGACGTGTATACTGACGTTTCTTTTATTCTTTATTAATACACATGGCAGCGCGCATGATACAGCTAGTGTTAAAGAAAATAATAACATTTGTGCGTTTATCCAAGTGTACTCTATAACAGATAAACACATTTGTAGGTCTTAATAGTATCAAACGATACTTGGCAAAATCTATAGTTATCAAGTTAGAATTACTTTGCGAAGATGTATGATATATTAGTTACATTAAACCTAAATGAAAGGAAAAACCTTAACAAGTGTTTCACCCTCAAACAGGCATCATCATGGTATGTTTACAGGACAAGTGTTAATCGCAAGTCTTATTATCATAGCTCAATATAGATAACTGTAATTACTGTATCTTTAGTGAATTTATTTAATAACTTTATTATTTCGAGATCGGCTTGATTGAATACAGCAACTGCTAAACTACAATTGCCTCATTTAAACCTATACCATCGGAATAAAATGAGAATAACAAAAAAAAAACATTAAGCAATTCCGCAATCATTGCTCCTTTGGTCTCTACAACCTAACAATCTAACACCGTCTCTACTGATCTATACATATTTATTCTCTTTCCTGGTTATTCACTACTTCCACTTCCTATTACTCAATTTTGCTATTCTCCAAGAATCATAATTTCAACCTCCTCCTGTCAATCATCCACCCGACAATCTATTCTTTTTCTTCCAGTGTTGCAAGCAGAAACCGAAAACCAGATCAAAATATCAAACTATAAAATCATGAAACTTACAGTTGTTAACTAGGTTTTAGGCTTTGTTCCGAAGAGAAGTCAAGTTTCTAGTTATAATTTAAAATGAGAGATTTGTTTTCTATGTAAGATAGCCGTAAGCGTGCTTGTCTCACGGCACGATCCGCCCGCGGGCTGATGGCACACTCGTGGCGCCGCGTCGCTGTCGTGTTCCCCTCCCTCAAGTGTTTAATGCGATTATGTTACATGGTGCCTTGCGACATAACGCTACAAAGCTCCTCTAATTTTTCAGACAGCTACACGTTTATAAGTTTTAAAACTTTTAAACTGTATTTTATTACATGATGTAACAGTTTTGTTACATTATAGTTAGGCATCTATACTAATATCTAGTCTAGTAATAATATAAAGCTGAAGAGTTTGATAGTTTGAACGCGCTAATCTCAATGAACACTCAAGAACTACTAGTTCGAATTGAAAAAATATTTTTGTGTTGCATAGTACCGTTACCGAGGAAGGCTATAGGCTATGTAACATAACGCTACGACCAATATGAGCTGAGCATTGATGAGAAATGTTATAGAAACGGGTCAAATTTTCTAAGGTGATACGATGTTCGCCAGGTCTACTAGTTATATTATAAAGCTAAAGAGTTTGTTTTTTTGGTTGAACGCACTTATCTTAGGAACTACTGGTTCGAATATTTTGCTTCGAAAATTATGCTCTATAACCCTACTTTTTTTAGTATCACATTCGATTGTTACAGACTTTATGGAGGGGGCTATGTACCCCCATCACTCCCTTATTGGTTACGGTCACGGTATCAGTGACGCCTTTGATATTAATGTTTATAGTCAGTGACCACTTACCATACTTACTTACCGAGGAAGACTATAGGCGGTCTATGCTATATAACATAACACTACGATCAATAGGAGTTGGGAATCAAATGTTACAAAACGGAATATATGTATGTTCCAAGTTGATACGTTTAACAAGTCTACTAGCATATTTAAATGTTAGGCTACATATTTGTTTTAGACTATTTGTTACTTTTATTATAAAAAATAAATTATTTTATTCAAAGATGGTTTTATTGACACTTTTCGGAAGTCAAACTTTATCATGGCTTCAACTAATTTTAATACGTTTTCCTGGATGAGGAAGCGGCCATAAACTTCCAAGGAGTGTTTTTCCTACTCACAATTACCGATATCATTTACTACTGAACTCGAATTTTTATCTTTGAAATAATGATCTAGTTAATAACAAACTTTTTATATCACACAATATGCCTTAACGTAAGTTTTCAATTAGGATTGTATTTAAATTGTTATACATATTTACCATGTAGATATTAGCTAATACTTTCACTAATGCTGAAATTTGACACAATCAGTTTAGCTTTACATCTAGTATTAATATTTTAAACATCACTCTTCTGAAGAAAACTATCAGAATATTAATAATGTTTATAATATTATCCAATAAGTATGATTACACTATATTGAAGTATTTGTTTTTTGTGAAATAACCTCTAAGCCAAATCCAAGACCGAGATTTTGTAAATGGTATTATTCCTTTTTTTCTGAAATTTAAAGATTGATTTAATATCTACAACTGAGCTCCACAGCAGCAATCCATAAGACATTACACGATGAAAGCATCTAAAATAATTATACTGACATTGCTGTTTCTACTTCAGATAAAAGCCTTATATTGTTAACAGCAAAGCTAAGTCTCACTGACAAGGTTTCGATGGGAGGACTATATTGTAACTGAGATTCTCGTAATGCCAAGAAATGTTATAAAATTTACTAGCTCAAGTACTTCTCGAAAATCGAGAAATGTAAACTATATTATTTTTAATAAGATATCTTTTTTATATATGAACCGTTTTACATAAAAGAAATTGTATGAAAATTATTTCATTTATTATAGTAAATCCGTGAAATAGCAGCCAAATCAATAAAGCTATCTTTATTATTCAGCATAAACAAGATATACCTTCACAGAATTTTCGAATTGAGAAAATAAACAAATGATTTTAGAAATTGAAATTTTGAATTTGGATTTATAATATGTGTGGACGTATAACAAATCTAGTAAAGTTTTATGTAGACTGTATTTCATACGTAAGCTAAAGATAGTAGGAACTTTTTTAAACTTCTACCATTTAGGTACCTTTACCTAAAACAGAATTAAACTGATTTATCTGAGTCACAAAATATGTAAAGCAAGCAACTCAATATCAATACTTTTACGGCTTTCGGCTCGAAACAATACCAGTAAAGCCTGTGAAAGTTTTGATGGGGCGCTTGACGCGAAATTTTATTTACTTTTCACAGGTCATAAACAATGTCAGCGTAAAACAATACAATATATTTGCGTGTTCATAAATTGAGCTGTTGCGGACAACGTGTAAAACACCATTATGTAAAGTAAAGTTTATTTCGCGTGATAATAATTTTATTTATTCATCTGCTTATATTGAATAATTATGAAGCATTGATTTTTTTAAACGAGGCACCAAGCTTGTACGAGTATCTGCGGTATACTTAAAACTCTTCAAAGTTTTATAAAAATCTAGTTGACCCAGCAGACGTTGTTCTTCAACAATATAACCTAACAGACCCCGGCCACGCGTTGCTGCGACTAAGGTTTACATACTCAATTTTGCCAATTAATTACGTTACACCGCCATCTGTTAGAATCTTATGGAACTAATACTTTGTAAGATATTAAACAAATAATTTGCAATGAAATAATATTGCGACTATAAATTGAAATTTAAGCTATCCTATCTTTTAAGTTTGATCAAACTGGACACGGTGTACTAAGTTTGATTAAAATCTGTTAAGTAGGTTAGGAGTCCATAGCAGTCAGACACTGTGACATGTGCTTTATATATATTAGGATAATAAATATTATTTACTTTATTTATTATATATTTTTACATTTATTGAGACTCAAAATAGTCAATGGACTGTTCGTGACCTCGATGAACAGCTGGTTATGATAATGAGATTATCTTAATAAATTTTATACACATTCTGATGCACTTTTTGCATGCATGCATAAAGTAAACATGATTAAAATTTTAATGACTACGAAAAACACTTTTAGACGTTTTATTACGAATTTATGACTACAGAGTTAATTTGGTTACAAAAAATAACTGAATATTTCAAAACAGCAGCTTATGTAAAACTAGCAACAACTAGCAAACATTGTTTTGTCATATAAAATATTAATTTAGATCTATTTTGATAACCATGAAAATGGTTATAGTGGGTGACACTAAAAGCAAGACATATGCTGTCGCGGCCACTTATTTAGAACTTTTGGAAGGGAACAATATTGTAATACATGATTTTTGAGTAAATTTCACCGTTTACTCAGCACATGCAAGGAAAGCTCTAAATTATCCCGATTTCGCAATATTTTTTATTGCTTCTCCTCTCTAATTTATCTAAGTGTGATGTTATATAGCCTATAGTCTTCCTCCATAAATGGACTATCTTACTGTAAAATAATTTTTCAAATCGGTTCAGTAGTTCCTGAGATCAGCCAGTTCAAACAATCAATCAAACAAACAAACTCTTCAGCTTTATATTATTAGTATAGATAAGTTTAGGTTTAATACATGACATATTTTATTAAATTTTTATTAGCGCTAGGTGAAATCAAGTATAATAAATTAATCACACAAATATATTTCAGTGGTAAAGACAGGTGCGATATTTCCATCACTCCATAAAATATTTTTGTAATAATATTCTATAGCATAATTTCATAATATATGATACTACTGTATCTTGAAGCTTTGCTCGAAATTGCCTATACAATAGGCATAATATGTTTAGATATATAAATATATTTACTAATGCCGTATATAAAATGAAAAATGTTTAGGCTTTTTCAACTCAATCAGGTAAAAACTGTTAAACGGATCTGCAAAAAGAGCACTAAGTTTATAACGAATAGGACACTTTTTAAACCAGCTACACATTTTTATATCTCTCTGAAGTCAATCTTGAAATGTACGCAGACAAAGTCGTCGGCAAAAGCTACCGTATAATATTTCGTAAATCTTGAAATAAGAGAAAAATGTCGATGACGGTTCCACAAATGCCTCGTTCTGACAAGGGACGGTCGCGGCAAAAACACGCACAATTTTATTATATTATGTAATATTTTATCAAAACGTCCTTCGGAAAGTGCTGCGTTTTGTTTTTGAAACCGGCTGTGTGTTGGTTTATTTTCTTGTCTGACAATAAAATTGAACAAGGATAAAAAGGATTAAGCTTACGAGAAATAACAGCCTTGTCATAAATAATATTATCAGCTAAAATAAACATTATTATTATTGTCACAAGAATATAGGTAAAATTTATATTGTTGTGTTTTTTATATCGGAACAAATATCGTATAGCTGACTTCCTGAGTTTGTGATTTATTTACTAAAGATATTTACGGGCTTTAGAGTTATAGGGAGTCAATTAAAAAAATAACAATTAAATAGAAATATTTTATATTTTGATATAAAAATATTTTCAAATTAAAGTAATAAACATTTCTCCTCCTAGCAATTTCTGTTCATAGCGTTATAAAGCTAACTGAGTAGGAACGTGTACTTTGCCATGATACCGATAACCATATAGTATAGTACCATATGATACGCTTTTATTAAGTCGATAAGTCGACCTGTAACTGACTAATTATCCATGTAATATAATCTAAATGATAACAATTTGTATTACCAAACACAATAATGAATTCATAACAAGAGCTTAGAGATCTAGTAAAGATTTTAAAGTTCTTACATTTCTGCTTCTGTTTCTGTACGATCTATTTGATTTTGAAGTAGCCTTTGTTAGCAATGAGACCAATATATTTTTTTCAATTATTGCTTGTTTAGATTCCAGACGAAAACAACTTAGTTACTTTATACTTTTGATGTTTATAATTTATATCCTCGGGTTATCATAATGACATTTTTAATAATTTAAATATGAATCTGATCCCTAGGGGTAACAAGATTGAAAATTGTATTCATTGGTTAATATAATTTTATTAATGCATTAGTTAATCTATAGCAATGAATGAATGTTTCTAATTTATAAAACAACAAAATATTGCATATGTAATGGATAATTTCTGAAATAAATGAATAGTAATTATTTTAGTTTCAAATAAAGATCATGAATCTAGTTGCTAGTTAGAATAACCTTTATATCCGACAATTAAACTAAATTACTTTAATAAAAAAGTATTCTTTAATCTTCATGTCTTATTGCTGTGTTAATTCGGCACATTAAAACGGGACATAAAATAAATGCAGCCGGTTCCCACACATAAAATTTTCACGTAAAACTCTAAGACTGTGGCTCATACATTATGCATGCACTCGATGTGTACGTTGCATACATGTACGTTCAACGTAATTGCATGCCGACGCCCACTGCTCCACATCGCACTCCGCTACTTCTACAGAGCATGTCCGAAACAGTCACTTCGGATTACAAACATTTGAATTAGGATCTTTAACATGTTACTAACGAGATTGATATCATGTTAATTCGTAACCGCTAGGTTTGAATCATTAAAATGCCTCTTCTCTCTAAATAAATTGTGTACGATAAAATAAATATACGATATTTGTACGTAAATGATATTAGAGAAGAGCTACTTTTGAGACTTTATTTATGCCATACATCCATATGTGGTGGTTGAAGCGACAAGCAATTTGCACTTTTCTTTTTTATTAATTACTCTTAAGTACTTGACTACGATCCCACCTGATGGTAAATATTGATACAGTCTTACGGTGTTAAAGCGTATTAACGTAGTAGATGATTATTCACTGTTGACTTGAAGACATCTTCATTATAATCGAACAGGAACACCGACGCGGGCAATTTATTTCAGTCCTTCGTAGTACGTGTAATAGACGACGAAGTAAAGCGCTGTTCGTACCGGAGGGATATTTACGACAAAAGGATGGATACCCGTCGCTCGTTGGGACGTACGATGATGGAAAAGGGATGGGAGAATTAAATCGTGTAATTGTGTAATCGTGTATCCTGTAGAATACCGAAAGGCTAGCTACACTGCGCCTGTGCTCGAAGCTGTGAAAATTGATCTCAACCAATATAGAGTCATCAATAAGCCTGTGCAGTTCTTTCCGTTTTTCTCAAGAACAGCTTTACCAATTTAGGTACAGTTTTCACGGAGACATTACAGTAACCATGAGGTAACATGTAGTATTTTATTTCAATTAGTTTACAAATAAAAATAATACGCTAATTGAAGAATCATCGGAGCATACCTATCCAATTGCATATCAATCCGCATCGGAGCAGCGTGGTGGAGTATGCTCTAGACCTCCTCAGTGACGAGGAGAGACCCGTGCTCAGTAGTGGGCCATTAATGGGTCGAGGCCATGATAATGAGTACACGTTAAACGCAGACGCGATTGTACAGTGAACTCAAGCGATGGCGGAATAATGACAACGCGTGATAATGCTTCGTACGACATCGTACAAGTGTACGATTAAAATTAAATTAAATTCACATTTTCAGTTGGCAGCACTGCTGCAGTGTCGGAACCACGCGCTGATCGACGTGGAGACGGCGCTCGAGGCGGCCGAGAACCAGCCGACAGAGGGCGTGGGGCGGCGCCACCTGGTGCCGGCCAGGCCCAGCGCCAAGCCCCGGCCCAGCTCCAAGCCCCGGCCGCGGAAGGTGAAGGAGGTCCCGCTGAAGGTGTTCCACCAGGTGGAGTGCGACAGCACCAGCGACCTCCCCTTCTTGGACCCGCTGCGGCTGCGGACAGAGTGACTACGACGGAAAATTAGCCTCTATAGCTACTACCATTAGTGCGATAGTGCGGTGCTGTTTATTGGTGCAAACGTGAGTGATGTTTTAAGTGATTAAGGTGTCTACTAGTGTACTGTTTGTAAGTGTCTACATTTTAAATGGTATTATTTGTTCCACGTGCGTCGTCTGTGTGAAAGAAAACTCAGGTCGCGTGTTGAATGTTTGTAAAATATTCCCCTAGACTGCTATGTAAGTTATCGTATGTATTATGTTCTTAAAGCGAATATTTAAAATAGCTAATACTTATTTGTATGCAGGTTATTCCTCAAAACGAGTTCTTAGTCTCATTACTGATTGACAGATAATTCTGCATATGTAAAATTCTGTCTGTGTCACTGATCTGGTTAGGAGCTGAAGCGATTTTATTGATTGTGTATTTTGAGAATGGTAGGATAACATCTGTTGAATCTGTTTTATATGCTACTAGCAGACTCGGTCACGCGTTTCTGTAACTAAGGTTTAACATACTCAATTTAGCCGACTAATCACCTTACACCGCCAACTGTTAGAATCTTATGGAACTAATCCTTTGTAAGATATTTAACAAATAATTTGCAATAAAATAATATTGCCACTATAAATTGAGATGTAAGCTATCCTATCTTTCAAGTTGAATCAAACTGGACACGGTGTGCAAAATTTGATTTGAATCGGTAATTTAGTTTAGGAGATGGACTCTTACATACACCGTGACACTTAATTTATATATATTAAGATATTATATCGTGCATAATGACAGTGGTATGTCATTAGCAGCATATAGAGTGTTAATATATATATGTATATATACATATACCACTGTCATTATGCACGAAACTTCAAGTAGAAAGTCCTATTATTTCTTATTCTCGCTAACATGTAAGGTCTAAAAGCCCGGCAGTTCGCGACCTTTGTGACAATATTTCTATTTTCCTTTAAATTTTCCCTGTTAAGTATGTAATTATAATAATTAGTGAAATAAAACATGTGAACTTATTCATATCATATATAAAATATTTGTAGGTTATATAAACGTCACTTGTTAATTCTATGCCACTTTATATTTTAGTTCCTGTTGTGATAAAACCATGTCTTCACATCGCAATATAAAGGTTCTATATACATTTTGTAAGTGTTCTAGCAGTGATTTTTTTTTTATTATTTAGAATATACATATTATATAGCACCTCTGTCGCATTTGTCTGTCTGAACGCGCTAATTTCAAAAACTACAGAAGTAAGTGATTAAAGAGGAAGGTTTTCAGGTATAATGCAATGTTTTGTGTAAATTAGATGAAATATAACGGTTATTGTTGAAGATGTTGAAGAATTTAAACCTATTGGAAGCTTTCGTCGAAAACGCTGTCTAAACCCTGTAATGTATAGCAAAATAATGTACGGTTGAAATTTTTCATTTATAGGTCTATAATGAAATCCGCTATAAGGATTTAAGGATTGTCTACTATTTTAATGATAAAAAATAGTCACATATAATGTCTTAATTTCAAAGCTAATTGAAACCATATATTGCTAATTGAACCGTACGATATTTTAACCGTACGATATATCCTTATCAAATTAAACACATTAGTTACCTTAAGCATTTCATACACATTATAATTTCCCTTTACACCATATGATTCAAATATTCTAATTCTTAGGAGTTATCGAAAACGGCAAAATTTTGAGCTATCCTTGCGTGCGCTGAGTAAACGATGAAAGTTACTCAAAAATCATGTATTACGAGATTGTTCCCCTCTAAAAGTTGTAATTAAAAGTCCGCGACAGCATATGTCTAGCTTTTAAGGTTAACCTACTATAACCATTTTCATGGTTATCAAAAGTTTTAAGAAAAACAATGTTTGCTGGGGTCAGCTAGTGATATCATGATGAAAAATGCATAGTTGATATTTATGTACACAAAGTTAAATACATACCGAAGCGATGCCAGAGCGGAACATTATATTCCGTTCTATCATCATTTTACCTATTGCATGCCACTGAACAACACTGCCATTAACAGATTTGTTCACTGTCAATTGTACCCTCATTCATATACGTTTTATGAGATTTTAAATTTCCTATTAAATGCTTTTGCAACATTGTGTATAAATTAAATTTACTACCCTTAGGACAAATAAACACTCACTATTGATAATTGTTATATATGTACGTAGAAATGTAATTATAGTGGGTAAGTATATTATTGTTATGCCTTATTTCTTCTCAATGTACGATATTAGAGAAAATTAAGTGATATTCAAAAGCGTGGATCAGTTTCCATGGTCAGTAGAGTATTTGTATTTTTGTGTATTAGTAACTGCGTAACCTACGGGTAACTTGCTACCCAAATGGCTGTTTTTTATGCTGAAATGTAAATAGTTCGTTTAAATAATTAGGTTAAAATTTAATAAAAAATGAATACTGCGGTTATCATTATTCTTATAGTCGTAAATGATGAATTTTACCTACAAAATCGTAATATGCTGTATTTAAAATTGTCGTTAACGTTATTTGCCTCAAAGATAAAGCGAAAGATAAATAGTTTTAAGTCGTAAGATATTTTTGTATATAATTTAATATAAGTAACATACTATATGTGCAATAAATGTATCAAGTTCATTGAGTATTTTGGTTCCTTTAAAATATTATTAAAAAATATTGATCCAACAATATGCCTATTATTTACATATCAAGTCGAGGGCACTTGATCCTTCACACAAAATAATTTAGGATAGGTTAATAGGGATAATAATAAGGAATAATTTTGTTTTCATAGTATAAATCGTGTCACATGATAATTATTTGAAAAAAAAAAATTGAAAGAGGAGTGACATGTATGGTTTTAAAATATATAAAGCAACTAAAGATTTTATTTAGCTGTATATCTATTAAGTTTTACAGTTTGTGTACAGTGGACTGTACCTCGTGCTATTTTCTTTATCAATACAACCATAGCTTTGAATGCAAAATAACTATAAAAAATAATAATAATTTCATACTAAGTATACCTACTACAGTTACTGATAAGTTAATTACACCTCATTATGGCATAATTATAAAGGAATGGCTAATACTTTTTTAGTCGCAATTTTTCTATGATTATATTCCATTGTATGATTATAGATTCATAGAATAGAATAGCATATTGCATTTTAATAAATTATAAAACAGACTAAGTAGAAATTTATACAAGTTCTTATGAATAATATTACATATCTGTGAGGTAAGTTTAACGAACGTCACGCACGTCACTGTTCCGCCGAGTGTCAGTGAGCTCATGAGCTGCCAAGTCAATAATATTGATATTGATAAAAGATAAAACATTTACTATTATTGTATATGCAATTTTAGATATAATTTCTAGATTTATTTAGTAAATGCACTAATACGTCCGTTTTGTAATCTAACATGACGGAGGCTACTAAAGATAACGACAATCCTCTCAATATAGATGGAAGTAATTTCAACTCCGAAATGTATCTTGATGGACTTATGAAGTGTGCCAATCTAAAACAAATCATGGATAAGGAAGCAGAAGTGGTTAATCAGTGCCAATACTTGCAATCTGAAATGCAAACACTAGTGTACGAAAACTACAACAAATTTATATCAGCCACTGAGACTGTACGTAAAATGCGCTCAGACTTCCAAATAATGCAGGAAGAAATGAACAAGCTTAGTGAAAATATCAATAAAATAACCACCTTCAGCTCACAGATATCAGAATCTTTGAAAGAAAGTGGAAACAATGTGAACAGGCTGTGTAGCACCCGGCAGTTACTGGATAAGTTGCAATTTCTTTTTCTGTTGCCTACTCAGCTGAATAAGGCAATCGAAGAATGTCGTTATGCTGATGCTGTGCATGACTATACTCATGCTCAAAGAGTACTACAAAAGTATGGCAATCAACCATCTTTCCAGAGCATTCAGACAGAATGTTCTGAAATACTTTATGGGCTAAAGAAAACTCTAAGAGAGCGTCTACTAAGCCCAGAGACGTCGGCCTCTGAATTGGCAGAAAGCGTCGGACTTCTTAGACAGCTACAAGAAACTGATTCATCATTACAAGATATCTTTCTAAGTTGTGCAGAGAGTCGCCTCGATCAACACTTGTCAAATCTCAGTAGTATGGTTGAGAGCACAGACATCCTTGAATGGGTTGAGAAATGCAATAATACCTTATTAGCAGACCTGGGTATAGTCATATCTTGTTATCATGAGATGTTTCAAGACCAAGAAAATATAAATCTTCCCGAGTTTGCAAATAAAGTAATGTCACAGGTATTCCAACTTTTTGAAGAAGTCATAAAGCGGCCAGAGAATGCTGGCACAGAAATATTAATACGTGGTCTGGATAAGTTCTTCAGGAAGTTGCAAGCTATGTCTGAGATAATCTCAAGTGACTCCATATCAGAAAAAGCTTTAGATGTTGTAGTTCAATGTATAAATCACAAGGCAGTAATGCAGTATCAATGTATCCAAACCCAGTTTAAAGAAAACCTTATGAGGGTTAGACAATCTTTAGCAAGCAAGGGCACGGAAACTGTAGACCTAAAGGACATACTGAACTCTTTACAAGTACATTTAATGCAAAAAATCCAAGCGTCACTATTGGACCTAATGGCTTTCCTACAGAACAATTTATCTTTTGGTCTCAAATCATGGTGTGCTACAGCCGTCGCTAAAAGTTGTTGGACTGTTATATCCGAAACCCTGATAAACCTTTCAGACATGGTAAAAAAGATGTCTCGAATACAGACATCGAATAACATTCCATTTGAGTTACTTTTAATTTTAGCTAAATTATGTCTAGAGATGCAAGAAAACGGAGTGGCGACTCTTCATAAACATCTCGAAAAATTGTTGGAAGAATCAGCTCCTGGCTTGACTATGGAGAGTAAGGATACCAACGCTGTGATGGTCCACCTGTCAACAGCTGCCCAGTCGGCTTTGGATTCGGAAGTGGTGTTCATTGGGCAAACCGCTGCACAAATGTTGCGTGTGTCCGTTTTGGCGCGAGATTGGCTAAGGGCTCCGGAGCCGCGCGGGCCGCGAGCAGTTTGCCGAAGAGTCGTGGAGACACTCGCAAGCGCTGACAGTGCGGCGTCACAACTATTCCCTACGAGCGTAAAGCCGTCGAGCGACTCAAGTCGTCGAACTATTTGGTCGCGCGCGCCTTCCTCCTTTTCGCCGATAAACAGGTTATTCTCAGAACGAATCGAAGTGTTCAGTCCCGCTGGAGCCGACCGCGCTGCCTTGTCCAACGGCGCGTTAAAAGTGGCTCTCAAGGCGCTAGTGGAGTGCGTTAGACTGCGGACATTCAGCAGACACGGATTGCAACAGTTACAAGTTGATGTACACTTCCTGCAGCAACGACTCTCATGCATGGGGAATGATGAACGATTGCTAAATGCCCTCTTAGAAGATGCACTTTCTTCTGCCCAGCTTAGATGTGTGGACCCCCAGTTGATGGAGCCGAGCATTGTAGATATTATTTGTGAAAGAGGCTAGGTTTGTTGGGTAGAGTAAAGTTATTAAAACCAGCTTCCCTTGTATACCCAATCCACCTTTAAAATTATCTCGAATTACGGTTGTAAGATGAATTCCAAATGTACTAGATTTATTATGTAATATATTTATTGTCAAAAATTATAACTACAAATATATTCTTACAAAATAACAATATTTTTTTCCACCCTTCCAGCAAACTAAAAAACAAACAGCATCAATTTTTTGACATTTTATTTATAACCCATTAATCAAAATTGCATCATCATATGAAAAATAATGATATCATCTACATTTATAAAATTTCATGTTAAATGCTCCTAGAACATAAATCTCACGAGACAATCTACTTTCATTTATTACATAATATTAGTTAGTCACGGGCGTACAATAAACATCATTTAATATTAATAACAACATATATCGAGGCGCATATTCACCAGGAGATAACACTTATTTCAAAAACATGAAAACATTTAAAAATATTCGATCTACACGCTTCCAAATTTTTAGACAAATCTCTCAACTCCTAGAAAATAAGCGCCCTATCACTAATATTATTATTACAAACAGAATTTCATTAATAAATTTGGTCCTATTTCACTACAAAAAATCCTGCACCTATATATTCATTGAACAAGTGTCGGACTGATCTCGACGGGATGACACCTGACGGCACGCAATGTGCGATACAGTGATGAAATTTATTAAAAATAGTGTTTTTGTTCTATAACCTAGTTCGTTATTTGATAAATTTCATCTATAGAGGTTCCATGTCACATTGTGTACCTGTAAAACATGTAGCAGCAACATTCGGGTGCCGCGGTTCAACACAACACTGCTCAAGCTATCTGTAGTATTGCTACAATCTACTAATAATGCAAACGTCTGTTGTCTGTAACCGGGAGCTCTCCAGACACCGGAGCTCAAATCAGTCACTAACAAAATAATGGTCTCTATAAGCTCATGAAATTCTTTTAACTTACCAACCTTAGCACTTAATATATTCATTTACAAAATATAAAGAGTAATTATTGTGGATATGTATTTTTTAACAAAACCAGCTGTATTTTAACCACAATGTTGAACTCTGACAATTTTTTAAATTGACAGAAAATTTGGTTAACCACAGTTTGACTGGAATTACACGCCTCGTGCAAAATATAAAATATTTTAAAGGACTTAGGTTATTAAAAATAAAAACACACAGAAACTATAAACAGATCTATAGAAATTTTGAATGTACTCACGAAATGGAAACCTTAGTAAAACTTCTGTAAGACAACAACATCACTCGATTCAAACATATTGTCCAAATTATCTTAACACCGGAATTTGCTTCAAAACAGAAGCGCATCGGTGGCCCAAATAAAAGTCGGGAGAAAGAACATATTATTACTTAAATTAATAAAAATATAAATAATTACTCTTATACATACATATATCTATACTCTAGAACAAATTGACAAAATATACTTAAAATTTATGTTCGCAATGTACATAATAGACAAGACCGACGCCCTGGCTCACAGCTAATACATTACTTGTAACAAGATGTCTCTTAACTCGCCAAATTTGTAAAAATATATTCTATTATATACCGTGGTCCGTTTGTTACGTTATTGTGAGCTTTTGTGATGCGTGATTTTTATCTATACTCTAGCGATTCCCCTACATTACAGCTAGCCCATTTTTCCTTTCATAAAACGCCCCGTAAAATATCTATTCAGTCCCTGCTGCATATCACGATCAAAATTCGCAACAACATGCATTGCACGAACAGCCTCAAATCGCTGACCTCTTCACGAGATTACAATCATTTTGTGCCATTTAACGGGAATACGAAAAGAACGTACCTTCAATGATACCTTAAAAACGGAGCGGGTTTCAATGCGGGCCAGCGAGGCTGTCGACAATGCATCGCTAGCGACCTAATACAAATCTATTACCTTACTTTTTGGACTTGTCCATGAGTTTCTTCATTTTCTCCGGGACGGGGACTCCCTTGTGCGCGATGCTGCGTCGCGTCGTCTTGCAGACTTCGGCGGTGGCTTTCACCTCAATATTGACGCTGGACTTTCGAGTGGTGACTCCGGTTTTGAGGGGGGCGGGGTCGATCGTCTTCCTGGTGTGTTGGTGTTTGTCGGCGCGCTTCGAAGGCTTGGCGTCGTCCGGGGGGGGCGAGCGACGTCGCCGGATGCGGGGCGGCGTGTGGGCGAGGCTCGTGTGCCGCATCAACAGCGCGGCGCTGCTGAACAGTTGGCCGCAGTCGCAGCGGTGCTCTGCTTCTGCTGTCCCTGTAAACGATATAGTTAATAGTATCAGCCGTTACATTGTAAAAATCCATTGTTATCAAGTTATTCGCG
>DWJN01001173.1:0-19045 GCA_018248895.1 Carystus phorcus
AGTAAAAACTGTGTCGCAGTAGTTTACGCCCATCCCGAAACTGGATAAATTACAATTTTTATACATTTAACCTTATTTATTATTATTATTATTATTAATTAATTTATTTAATGATGAATAGGTCTAAGCTATATAATTCAAATTATAAAAATTACGATTTTAAAAAGAGGACGTTAGCTAATACGTCAGGAAAAAAGTAACTTTAGAGGTTCCGTAAGGATTCAACTCTAAGATGTAAAATTGGTTCATTAATACAAGGAAATATAATAATAATAATATAATAATCACTCGTTACTCATGATTAAAGCATTGAAAATTTTATACTACTTTCATACTCGGTCAAGTTTCGAACAGCTTTACAGAAAATATTTCCGCTGAAACCAAGTTTCACAGTAATCTATATTGAACGGTGTAAAGAACCGTGATATTGGAAGTTATTCTGCACCAGAGAATCAGTCATTTATCATATCATGGGAAACAAAAGAAGTGCTTCCACCTGATATGTTCTTGGGATTTTATATGTGAAGGTAATGATAAGACATTTTTTATACATATTGTCGTTAGGTAAAAATAAACGAGTGAGTCTGAAAGTAATGTAGTTTTGTATTCGGTTTCATTTTTTATTGGTTAGAAATTGCGGATAGGAAATCTCTTCTATTTGTGATTTGTTGTGAACAAAGTCAATAGAAGTTGTTTTATTCCCGCAACATAGGTAACTTGGAATGGTTTAGGTAATTCAACAATAATTAGTAAATATTAATAACAATTAATATATTATAATAAGATTAATGAATTACTTGAACTGATCGCTACTTCACATGTTCATGTCAAACATTCTTTTTAACGTTAAAGAGACTTACCAATTATTTGGAATCATACCTTACCTTTGGTACTACCTTATTTATAACTTACCTTTGGTCCGTATAAACTTGTTACTCATAGTGATTTTACCTAGCAAGTGAGGGTTTCTAGGATCAATTACCGTTCGGGGAATATATTACCTGTTTGTTCTTGGGTTCGCGTTTGTGAGACAATTGTGTTCTACATCGTTCACGTGGCACCCATAAAATAACGCAAACTTAGTTCAGAGGCGTGAATGTTTAAGCGTTACTCAGAACTATAAAGTGCTTTACCTTGTGACATTATATATTCTTGTCTTCTGCATACAAAACATTATTTTAATACTTATTTGCCGTGATTCAAAATAGGGTCGTAGTCTTTCGGTTGATTATAAATGTACATGGATTGCAGTAGTTCAACTACGTACACGTTTGCTTCGTTTGCATAGACAAATTATGCAGTCCATCTAATGTACTGCTTTCAGAAATTCCTATGACTTAAGCTAACTTAATCTCGAACAAAACTAATTTCAAGTGTGTGAGGGGTTCCAGCTCTTCTTGAGTCTAAACCAAAGTCAAATTATTTATTTCGTCTTAGGAACTTACAGACCACTTAACGAAAGTCAAAAACTACTACAACCAACAACTTCAGTAACATTATACATATTTTATAAATCACAAAATATATTGTTAATAAAATCAGTTATCTACTGATCTAGTAATCAGTAGTTGATCCTATTGAAAAACCTGTCTCGATAAACAAAACCTATCTTATCATCGGCTTTATAAAAATAACACATACTTAGTCTTAACCAGATTGAGAGATACACCGTGCTGAACAAAGTTGATGTTTTGAGATACTTTATTTTGGATATCGCTAGGCTTGTACTATATAGTTTAATTCCAGAAGTTAGTGATGTGTATATGACGTACGTAACAATGGTAGGTTGTACTGTTAAGCGAAGCCGAATCCTATCGAATCCTAAAGGCATGACAGAGTTAAGTAACGGCGTGCGCGTTCGGTACCTAAATGAGTGACCGCTAGTTGTAAAAATTTCTTGAGCGTTTCATTACGCTGTCTGTAATGGACTATCTTCAATAACAGTCATCCAGCCAAATTTGAAGTGTTAGGCTAACATCAAAAATTCTGAAACTTCAGTTGGCCACTAACTCTTGCTATCCGCATTGGAGCAGCGTGGTGGAGTATGCTCTAGATGTCCTCGGTGATGAAAAGAGATCCGTACCGTGTAGTGGGCTGATCGTGGGTTAGAAGTACACTGTTATTACTAAAAGTTTTCAATACTCGACCGTAAAATGTCTCGGTTATAATATCGAAGAAGTAGTAATAATGCGAGTGCATAATTCCTTTTTTACTTAACTCCGTGTCGGCGAAGAATTTCTGTTGCTAGTGACATTGAGTAACCACAAACCAGATAATGCTTCTTGCTCGTTTGCAACAAAGTCATACGTAAAATTTTGATTGAAGGTATCTTCGAGATAAATATATCTTATTAAGTTATTACGTATTAGATACTGATTGAATAGGACCATAGCATAGCTAATTATGTTACGACGTATCTGAAAGTACGAAGAATTAGAAGATAAATCCGGTAAGTTCATAATGATAGATAAATGGATCTTTTAGCCCACTCGTTATTCACCGGGTAAATTGATAACTTGTAATCACATCCAAGGACTCAATACGAGGTAATTCTAGGACTTTAGTGGACGATTGATTTTGGACATTTCGTCTATTTTTTACAAATAAGACAACCGAACAAGTCTACACAAAATTGTGTATATTATTTTTCATACCACCTTTATTTTCTCTCAACATATAACGCACGAATATTATTCCTTTGATTTTACATGTAAAAATATGTTTATAGTTTTTTGATTATATTTTGACTTTAAAGTTTTTCCGTGTAAGGTCAAAAATATCAAAGCTTTAATAAGATAATGTTTAATAATACATTTCATAGAAATAACACCAGGAAAATAGTTGAAATATTAAAAGACAAAGACCACCGACCCATTTCTCACTGGCCCGTATTCGTTGTTTATACTAAAATGTAAACGTTTTTCAACCATATCGGTGATTCTTCAAGAATTTAATTTAGATTTTATGTTGTATTTACAGAATTAAAAAAAGTCATGCGACGTAGTTCGTCTCTCTTAATCTAAATGAAGCAAGTTGCATTTGAAATTTAATTCATGTTTTCCACGCAACTTTAAGGTTTGTTTGAAATTTTTTTTTAAATGTGGAAAGCAAGTGTTACAATATTAATAGAAACCCCGTAAAATAGTTAATATAAGAAATAACGAATGTGTGAATAAAACTTAGTTTGTCAAAGCCATTTTTTGTCAATTTATTCCGTATTTCTTTCAAGGACCAAAATTGGTAATAACTGATAAACAATCGTAACGAACAGATGATGAAGACAGACCCGTGCCCTGTAATGGACTATTAAAGGATAGAAGATAGACAGACTTTGTTGAAACTTAAATAATGAAGAATAAAAATTGTCGCTAACTTCCTTGATAATGTTAGCGCTTGCATTCGATGGAAAGGCATACAAAGAAGCGCATTGGGGACCTAGTAAAACGAATCTGCAAAACTTCATGGCACAATGTAGCCAGATTCTTGCTCCAAGCTTATACTTTGGAGATAAGAGTATTTATTTAACCACGACTTACCTTCTAGTAGCGTTAACCAGTCATTAATTTATTAAATAAGTGCCAACTATTGAAGGTAAAACATACGTACGTTCTCAAATCTACTTAAATACACAGAAAAAATTCAACAAAATCGATCCACCCGATTAGAACGAGTTCAGTAATAGAGACAAAAACAGCAGAATTATATGTGTGAAGATAACATCTGCATGTAAGTTTGTATAGGAAGGATAACGTTGGGGTACTTAAGTTTGCAGAATTTTGGAAATATTAATAAGAGATTACGAGGCAAAATACATAGGTCACTGTTTTCCAGTAGCGTTTCCTTTAGTATAATCGCAATTCGTATTTCACCGGTTTCAGTTTTATAACCTATGAGCTATGAATAGACACCACAATTCAAGGTTATCTGAAGTCGCTAATAAAGTATTATTAGAGCTTTTCATATAAAAACCTTATGTAATACTTGGCATGTCTAGCTTTTTTTTGGACTTGAACATATTGTTACGTTAACTTGCAGATCATTTTTATTCAATGTTGTGTTCAGATATTTTTTGCTCCCTTTCCGTGTTAACATGACGTTGGCACGCGAAGTACTATTACAAAGGCAAAGTTCCTTGTGATTGATTGCAAATGTTTCCATCAATAATAAATATGAGTAACACGATACTTCGTGTCGTAAGACAGTATATTATTTTTGAAGGACAAACTTTCTCTCTTAAACATTTTTACAGGGACACAGTAATGGAAAAGTGCGGTTTCAAAACGAACAAATTTAGAATGCGTTTAAGATCGTTTCAGCATGTTTATTTATTCTGTTTAACTTATCACCGACGTGCGAATGCTAACTAATGCTCTAAATTGACATTATCTACTTCTGACCTTCAATGGAGTTCAACAAAAGAGGAAGGTTCTTTATTTTGTATTTTTCATGTGTATATTAATAATGTTTTTGATAGGTGTAGCGATATTAATGATTCTTTTTATATTCCAAAGGTTAATTACCTATTTAAATTCAAGTGACATCTGTCCAGTAGTTTTTAAGTTATCTCTGATAATGCGCATTTACTTGATGTATAAGACTTTGGAAATCCGAGTATTACATTGTTTTAACAGGTTTTAAATCCAAAACGAGAAGCTATCATATCTATTGAATTTTAGTTATCTCGATATATTGGCTAAGGCAATATTGCTATACTTGGGAATAGCAAAGCATGTTGAATGGCATTCTTACTTTTTGTCCGTTATACGTCCGTGAGATGTCGTGACCACATACGATCAACTATATTGTCGTTTGCTCACTTACATAAAAAATATAAAAGTGTTACTAGCATGTTAATCATTGTTACCGAGCTACCATTATCGAAACACTTAATATAACTCTTGATTAAGATCTGTGTCACCAAGGTTTCACCCCGAACTACGATATTGAAATAATTAGCAAGTGCGATGTTAATTGGATTTCGTAAGTGGTTTAATTCTTTAAATTTTAGGGACTTAGACATAATTGTTTACATAATAGCTTTAGTGACTATCATGTAACCAATATGTTTATACCTCAAAAAAAGGCTTTTACGTTTTCTGCCACATAAATATCATCCCGTGCCAGGAAGAGAAATATCTTCATGTAGAATTTATACTTAATGTATACAATAGTGTAAATAAATGAAACAACTCGGGATAAAATAAAGATAAAGCCACGGTCCCTAACAACTAGGTTTTAGTGTATGCTTAATTATCATCATGCATACACATATTTATGTCAATAGTTATTTAAACAAAGAAAATGATTGCATGTAACCTTTACACGCGGTTGAAGTAAAACTCCTTTGACATTGTAATAGAAGACGATATAAAAAACAACAAATCATTGGCAGTAGGTATACGTATGTGTAGTTCAGTATTTAAAAATCGAACGCTATCGACGTGTCAATGTTATAGCGCTTTTCCGTTACATTGTCATTGTCCAAAACATTCTGTTACCCCTTAGTCGCGCATAAGAAGTTTTACTTCAAATATTTTTAAACAGAATGTTCCATAACGGTAATAATGTTCTTTTTTTTCAACTTCTATTTTATATAAAATAGCCTTACACGTAAACTTAAACTTTTTTTTTTCGGGATGCGCCTTCAATACCACAAGGGAACGTGTCTATGACGTATGTTGTCTATGAATTATGTTACAAGTCATTGAATACTGTACTCTGTATCACTCGTTTTAAGTCTCGATTCTCTTCTACTCTTTCTCTAGCTCTTAACTACCAGGTTAGTTTTTTCGTATTAAAACTGACCATATATTTTTAGCAGTGAAGGTATTGGAGTTCCAGTTAAAATATGTATCTACTAATAATATTAATTTGTTTTAAAAAGGCTATTTTTGTTTCGTAATTTAAGGTTTAAATCAGTTTAAGCAATAATTACTAATAATTTCATTCATTTTATTGAATACTGAGAAACACATTCGAGTTATTTTGAAAGCTACTATGCATTTAATAGATTCAAATTCAAAATCATTTATTCATGTGGGTATTTTTTCAATTCAAATGTAGTTTTCTAGACAATAACAATACACATCTTCTGAACGTATAAATACCAATTTTGATATTCTTAATTATTTATTACTACATATAGGTATTAAATATTCAATTGATGCAGTGAATTTTACGTTGATTGAGCGGAATCTAGAATATCAGCTACTTTGTAACGTATAAAATTCTTAGACTTTGCAGACTGCAATCTGCCGCAGTATGACGGTAGTTGGAACTTAAAATTGGCAGCCGATTCTACCTTTATTTACTTTTATATACAAACAATGCGTCTTAGCTTTTCTACAATGAACGTAGTTTTTAGGATTACAAAATATGTCTCACAGTTAAAATAATTGTTACATATTTTAATCAGGCGCTCAAATAAATAAATACTCTTTATTTGTGCATCAAACAAAATCATATCCATATATCGTGGTATACGCTAAAGTATGATGTAAAAAGGGCAACCTTATATATAAAGAATACAATCTTATGAGAGTAAAAGTACCTATCATTTTATTTACGAAGAAGAGAAAACAAAGGGATCGGACTGTCCAGCCCAAACCAAAATAAAACGAATCGATGGCGACTGACATAAACAAGGTGATAGCTAACAGATAGGCTTCAGGGAAAGAAAATAATATAATAACAAGCGTAAATTAATTTAATATAAAAAAAAGATAATTATCGACGAGCGTAATAAATATTAACAATTTAGAAAAATGACAGTAAATAACTAGTTAAATATTGAATGACGTTTCACTATAACGACGGGCAGAGTAACGACATTTGCAGAGAACTTCAGCGAACTGAACTGCCTTGTGTGTGCCACTGTTTATATAGCCGAGAGGTGGGGATGACATTTTGCCGGAAGTTTCCTTGTGACAATATGCTATTTTCTTCCAAAACTTATCCGTATTATAGCCCTTCTTCGTTTGGTAGTGTAAGTATAGGTGGGTTTCGGACGTGATTTTTGGAGCAGACTTTTTTACACATAAATTAATACTTGACCATGCCATGACAATTCCTGGTTGATGATAAGCAGAGATGTAGCTTTGGATATTAGAGCGTACTAACTCATAAGTTGCCTATTCAGTCTTGTCTTAAATACACCTACGTTATAATCCAACAGGAACGCATTAATTATTATTATTAATAGTATAAAGACTTTCCAGACTGCATAGTATTATATGAAAATAATATAATTCTTATGCGAAGTCTAACACCAAGTAGAGCCAATTTCTGTCGCCTCATAGGTACAACACCCTGGGCTACCAGCATATTATTGGAACCGATATTGTACCTAATAAAACCATTATCCGTTTTATCCCTAATTATGCCCCAATAGGCAATGCTTTTTTACCTATTCGAGGGTTAGCCCTCGATATTTCTGAGATTAGTCTCAGAAATATCTTAATGAGTTTAGATGCGGTTGTTAGTGCATTGTAGATACTCGTAGTATGTTTGAAGTAAATTTATGTTTATTATTAATTATTGTAATCATTTCTTATATTTAGCTGTTATAACCATCAAAAATACTGCCTAAATATTATTTTGATTGTTAAAAATTCGTCAAGTTGATTTTATTAAAACTTTTAAACCTATTTCATTCTGTATAATGTTTTATTTAACGGGATTAGCTATACAAACAAACTCTATTGTGTTGTTTGGTAGACAAAGAAACGACATTTAAAGTTTATTCCGATCTGAATTCATTCCTTTTCCTTTTGTGTATTGTTTATTTTATTTTTAACGATTCTTTCGAATGATTCTTTTATTTTACGTGACTTTGACACCCTTGTTTTCTGTTTTCCGACATGGAAGATCAATCAAATTGAAAACTAAACGTAATTTCTTTACATATAAATGCATACTGTTTGTAAATTCAAAGCCAAATAATTAATTTTGTCTAAGATACTTACACGAAACTTAACGGAAATCATTCAAATTATTTTTTGTAAAATTGTCCTTTGTTGTAATAAATTATACTTCTTTTACAATTAGCTACTACTAGAAATTGAAAGTATAGGTATACTAAAACCAAGCATATCCAGTTAACTAGTAATCTATATGTGAAGACAGTAAACAGCAGAATGCCTATTGTATCCAGTTGGAACTATGCCATCATCCCTCCTAACGGCTTCCAATATTTCATCGATATCGTCTCACCGACACTGAACAGAAACCTATAAACGCTGTGACATAAGCTATGTTATAAGGAAATACTTGGACTTTTTAGTTCTGAGAAAATTCGCTAGTACTTCTTCGTCGTTCTTTTCATTGCTGAAAGTCGTGCCCGTGTTGGTAAGCCTTAGTCGCGGAGCTAATGAGCTGCTTCCTTACCACCCCGTCTTCTGTGTGCCGCAAAACTTCGATAACTGGGATGCCTATAATTTCTTTTACAGCGACAGTCTATCAGGTAGATCTTCCTTCTTCTTGATCTCTTCTTCATGTTCTCAGAAGACCATAGATATTTATTTAATTAATCATAACTATGAAATAAGAACCTTTTCGTACAGTTGCAGATTTTTTTCCATATTATTTCTGACACAAATGTTGAATTTTCCGCTGAACGCTTAAGTTCCCTTAACAGTGAATAATGTTTAGAAAAACGGCCAGAAATGTATTCAGTATAAATTATTCATATAATTAAGATATCTACCAAGCTTTCTGTTAACGTATTTTTTGAGTTATAGGCAGGCAGTTACGCTGCTGTTATTCGAGGGAAATTACTTATCTTTTCTGAAATTAATAAATTGTTGTTGTTCCTGAAGAACATGTTTTTTATGTTGATTTTAAAAGAGATCTACGGCCTTCTCATAATTGATTCGAAATACATTTCTAATCCCAGTAGACGTTAAAGTCGTTAAAATCAATTTATAGAAACCTGATTTCAATTTTAGATTGGCGTTTGGCTGTAAAGATGGAAAGAGAATCAAAGAGATAATGTTAAAATATTATCTTAGACCGTATACTTCAATGTAAAGACTTACCGACAACTTGATATAAATTAGTTAAGACACTTGATTAAGCTGAAGAGAATTCAGGAATACCTGGAGTTAAGGAGGAAAATCTCGAGAATACTCCAATTCCATGGATCATTGAAGGTGGATTGAATGGAATGGAAATTAATGGATACTTTAAACATACTGGGAACAGCCGCCACACTTTACCACTTAGTAGCATTATTAGATATTGTGACGTTGTGTGATATTCCGTTTATTTTCATTTATTTACAAATAAAAGTAAAACAGAAGAAGCCGTAATGTGTTTCACATTAAAAAGTACATTCAAGGCTGTTTGAACACTACAAATCGAAAGACTTCGGAACGTTTTTGAAGTGGCTTAATGATGTTATTTAGGGATCCGATTATTATCGAAATATTGGGCATACTATTCAACACATGGAAACTTTCACGACATTATGGTATTATGCCTATACAACATTGTTGGTTATAACTCTATGTTAACTTTAAAGTGATATTATTCATCGATAGAAAAACATAAGGCAGGAAGGAAATTATAGGAACGACATTAGGTAATAACAAGTATTAAGATAATTTATATGCAATACGAAATAAAATATTAGTATGCTTAAGTATCCTTAGTTAACATGAATAATTTCTGAGTTGCCGTTTTGTATAAATCATGTGATGATTTCATTCATAATAGTGAGAAATTACTATATTGTAATTCGATTTTGATAAATAATTATCTTAAACTGAAATTTCATTTAAATTACTTCACCTTTATAAGGTTTCGTTACAAAATTATAGAATAACAGAAGAAAGGCGAGACTTTATGCTTATGCGATATTAACGCTTAATTTACAATATTTTATTTTCAACTTGCAATTTGAAAGATAATATTTCCCGTTAATCCTTATAATTCTCACTAGTTAATAATACATACCTGAAATTTGAAGATGCATTCAATTCTGGCTCGTTCTAAACGCCGTTCCGTACTGCTGCACCCAGAGATGACTTCAAACGTGAAATCTCAGCGATGTCAACAGCACACATACTAAATTCTATGTAGGGATGCAATAATGATTTACATTTATAAATAAATGGGCAAGCAATTTGAAAATAAACTCATCGTTTGAATGAAGCGACTTCAAAACATTTCATATATCTATATATCTTAGTTTATATATCTTTTTGCTTATAAGTGCCTGTATATAAGGTAGTGATAAAAGCGTATTTTTAGTTTTTTAAACCATATATATATTTATTATTTGTTCTTTAACATTTTAGACATCGCAACTACCAGAAAAAGACAACGCAAGTATTATTCGGAAGCAAATATTGTTCATAAAATCTGTTCTATAGGTTTTGTAGCTCCTGAAATGAGCCTCTGTGTAGGATATTTTGTATAATTTATACAATAAACAGAATGCATTTACAATTCCAAGGCAAAACCTACCACAAAGGAGAAACCCGATTACAATATTGAGTCTGATCGTATTTTCGCATAGAAATTGGAAACCGAACTCTACGCTAAGCAATCTCATACGAGATGCTTCTACATAACGAAACATTACGATGCTGTAACAAAAAATCTGTTCTCTTAAAAGGTTCCATGTTATCAACATATTTCACACAAAGGTAGACCCTTGATATATCATGGTATATGTGTATAAACTAAAATACTTGATATATCGTGTTTATTAATTGCAAAACCAGTAACTTGAATGAAATTATTGAAATGAAGTTATTGTATCATCTCAGTGCTTCCAAGGGCACAAATATGATGTCGGCCCAGGAAAAAACAGGCAACTGGACCTCGGTAATCGTTACACCTTTCGTCCTGGTAAAATAGAATTTCCTTTTATTATTTTAACCATAATTGTGTTGTTTAATTTGTCAATTAATGCTAGTAGAACCAGGACAAAAGGTGTAAGGATAAAACCTCATGTGAGAAGTCCCCATTTTTTTTAAAGTGATTCAACATTTAGATATGTTAAATCCGCGTGGCGTAAATTTTAAAATTCCAAGAGATTAATGATAAAATGAAGTTAAAAAATATACTAGCAAGAACATCCTCGGTTTTGAAGTTTAAATGCGTCTGTAATTTGAAGTAATTGAGTCATATAAGCGTAATTTAGGATCAACATTTCTAATTACAGCGGTGTCATTAACCTGTAATGGGCAATCAAAAAGCCGTAAAGACATCGTTCTCAGAATTCGCATCTACAGAAATGTTACTTAAATCTCTCCTTTGAGGATTGATTCCGCATTTTGCTCACTAAGCTGCTTCTTTAATATTTTGAGTTTGTTATATATTACATAGATGTATTTTTAATACAGATCTTTATACGTTTCTTTCATTTTAATACCGTTAATAATATTCAAAATCCAGAGTAAATAAGTAGATAAATGAAATATAATATAAAATATAAATGCATGATTTTTTATGCTTTGCATATTATTAATTCTAAATTCACAAATCTATATCTAATATCATAAAATTATAATGGGCGCCGAGCATCAAATAATAGAATTGAGCTTAAACTGTTTAAGAAACAGAATACGCATATTATATATTTTACTAGCAGACCCGGTCACACGTTGCTTTGACTAAGGTTTACTTACTCAATTTAGCAGACTAATAACTTTACTCCGCCATCTGTTAGAATCTTATGGGACTAATTCTTTATAAGAACCAATCATTAAGTACTAAAAGTTTGAGAAAAAAGGATAAGTACGCGTATCACTTGTTTTATGAACAAGACAATTTTTGATTATTAAAATGGAATAAAAAATAACTTTTAATACTAACAAAACTCCTCAATAGTTATGAAACATAAAATATTGTTCGTTCGAGTTCGAGAGAGAAGAGAACATTGGGAGGAAGAAAATGAACAAAATTCGAATAAAATAAAATATAAATCCCATCTATGTACAACACTGATACAACCCATGTACAATATAACGGATTATCTACTAGAGTGTTGTACGTAAACAATACGAGTATTATGTATAATGCGTTCATGTCTGATTATATTGACTAATCGTTCACGGTTGTAATGCATTGTGTATTGACAATGTCGTCCATACATCCATCCATACATATACTCTATTACTGCATCTACATATTATTTATGTATACGTGGTGTTTGAGTTTTCACTACGGAAATATTTCCCTAATATTGACTGTAGTCAGTTTCTTGTGAATTCGACGATTTTTATATTCATATTTTGGGTTGATTTCAATAAAACTTGAACACCACATAAAACGGTATTCTTTATTTTTTCACGTTTTCTACTTTTACAATTTTTTAATCCTTTTCCTTGTAATTTGGCTTTCATCTTTAATTCCAGCCTAGCTTCTTTCTCTCTCCCACACACTTGCCCTCTCTCTTCTTTCGATCGTTCCGTTCCTTTCTACGCTCCAATCGCACAACTCCTGATCTTCTACGTTTTATTCCTACAATCATAGACACTTTCAATTCACAAAATCGATGTAATTATCAAAAAATATTTTAGTGCCTCCTAACACTATAAAGATTGCATGTAGGCTAGTTCTTATTTATTACTAGCTTTTACCTACGGCGTTGGTACGAAGTACTCATAGCTAAGTGGTTCGCGTCGGTCCAAAGCGTTCGACTGAAGCATTTGTGACCGCTAGTGGCAAAAACTTCCTAAGCGCTTCTATACTACCGTGGGCACGTTACTCTGTCGATCTCGGTTGTTATCGTAGGTAGATAGATAGTCTAAACCATGTCGGAGGCCTTTGGGCGGCGTGAAAAGTTCCGGCACTTGGCTTGACCACTAACCCCTTCATCAATCCGCATTAGAGCAGCGTATAAGAGAGCGTAAACAATTAGAGGGTTGTGACGCATTTACTTTGAAATGTTAATGTGTTTTACGGTCCAAAACTATGCCACTGCTTACCATCGGATGGGATTTTAATCAAGCTTTAACATATAGTTAATAAAGAAAAGCTATTTTGACTATGAAAAACAATTATCGGTTACTATACTAAATTATTTTCTGACATAGCTTTACGTTATAGCGGCCATCAGTCTGCCTTTCAAATATAACTGCCTTAGCCAAGGTAAGAAACAGTTCTTGGAAAGAGGCCATCATTAAATAGATTTACGGGATACATGCCAAAAAC
Organism: Carystus phorcus; assembly: GCA_018248895.1. Taxonomy (NCBI): domain Eukaryota; kingdom Metazoa; phylum Arthropoda; class Insecta; order Lepidoptera; family Hesperiidae; genus Carystus; species Carystus phorcus. The sequence goes on from DWJN01001173.1 coordinate 13,165, forward strand.
CTCATACACGATGAGAAGGGTTAAATTGACCTATTATATTGAGATGGATAGACGTTTGTCTAAAACCTGCCGATATTAGGTAATAGCTTTTATTACTTCATTTTAGCTTGAACGCATTTTCAGTATCTAATACATTATGCCCAGCCGTGTTTAAAGTTCCGATAATTCTTTGTATTTTACTTTTTATCAATAGTCAAAAACCATGCTTTTACAGTTGCTCATACAGATTAACAATATCATAGTCATTGTACTTAACGTGATATAAACTCACGAGTTGGTAATAAATCTGCTTTGGTATTAAAAGCTTTGGACTTCGGACTGATTTTCCACATGGTCAAAATCATGGATATTAAATTGTGAACTACACAATAATATTATCATAACTGATTGCTTTGTATGTACACTAAAGTTTTTCTTATGAACCGAGTGAAAATATGTTTTGCCGTTTTAATTTAAGAATCACCACGGGTATTAAATATCTTTGACGATCCAAGTGAAAACAAAAAGACAACCTTGGAATGGAATTGGGTTTCTTTAATATATGCCGCCCCAAACGTTGTATAATAAATAAAAATGTCCTTTGTAACATGTCAATAAATATTTATTCTGTTCTGTGTCAGTGAACCCTTTTACTTTTATTTAACTTTTTCGACTGTCATATTGAGCGTCACATTTTAAATGTACCTATAACTTTCGTGAAATAAATTGCTCTTTTATTCTATCTTCTCCGTTTATAGCTTCTACTAGTGCTACTGCGAATATAGTGAAATCTATATTGACTGGAGTCTTCTAAACATATTATATTATATTAGGTATTAATCTTGATATACATATAAGTCAATTTACTAAATTGATCTACATGTATTGATTGTCACGGTGTTTGTCTGCGATGGACTTCTAAACTACTTCACCGATTTTAATCAAATTGCACATCGTATGCAGCTTGATCCAACTCGCAAGATAGGATAGTCTGCTTACATCTCAATTTATAGTCACAATATTATTTTATTGTAAATTGTTTGTTTAATATCTTACAAAGGATTAGTTCCATAAAACTCTAACAGATGGCGGTGTAAGTTAATTAGTCGGCTAAATTGAGTATGTAACTTTAGTTACAGCAACGCGTGGCCGGGTCTGCTAGTTATGTTATATATTACATTTGCATTCATTGATATTGATATTTTAATATTTAGCATTATATCAAACTGTATTGTAGTTCAGTTTCGACCCAATGACATTTCAATTTACGTGGAGGGTAACCACATAATTGTTATTATAGACTCAACACCACACACACTTCAGTAATAGTTGCACAACAGAGCGGGTATATTTGCGTACATATACAGAGCTAAACCTCAGCATAATATGATAGGGGTGAGAAATAACAGTATGTGAGTTCCGATAGTTATAATTTGATAATATTTGTTAAGCTTTGCTGGCGGTTTCCGAGCAGTAACAACTTTGTGTTGGATGCTTAACTCTCTACCAATAATACTAACAACCTGTGGGATTATGCGGGGAATATATTGCTAAATTGTTAAAGTCAAACATGGCCAGCGTAAAAGCTATAAGGTCAGCTTATTCTGAAAGGAAAGTTCTACCTACTAGTTATGTTAAAAATTATTAATAACAATTCGTGTTTTAGTAATAACTAACTTTATCCTCAAAATAAAAAAGAAAACCGAATCAGCGTAGTTCTATTAGCAAAGTTATAATACCTGCGAATTCTGATAGGAAATGGACGGGAATTCAAACATTTTCGAATATTTACCGACTACTTTGGAACTACACGAAGTAGCAAAAAGTTTAGAGGCAAAATTTAATAAAATCTGACGTTTGGCACTTCAATATTTCTTGGCTGACAGATAGCAAACAAATTTATTTTCCTCGGTCTAACTAAGTTAGCAGTGAGTCAGTAATGGAAATGGCGGGGTTATTCTCGGGTTTCATTTTAAATTTTCCGAAAGTTCAACTACATTTATCAACAGCGACAACAATATGAATTGTAATTTAAAGAATATTACAATATGCTACCTATATTTAGTGAAGAAACTTGATATCATTTAAGATTACCTTAAAATAATGAAGCAGAAATTTAAGAAGGGCTTAAAAATTTATTATAATTCGGCAAAATAAGGCATATTTTGCATAGCGACATTTGAAAAAATGTATGTTAAACTCTTATCAATTTTCAACTCATCAAGTAATCAGCTTTTTTCTTAAAATGCAATAAGTAAACAATAAGTTCTTTCATTTATCAAGAAGCCATTTTCTTAGAAACTAATTACGAATCCTCTTTCGGATTCTAATGTCTTGATTAAAATACCGAAGGTACAAATAAGACTTTGCTTAAGCAATGATAAAATAAATTTCATTGAAAGTGAGTGTTCAGTGAAGGATACCTCGTACACTGAGTAGAGTAAACTTCGGAGATCCCCGCTGTCTAAGAGGATACTTGAGTTAAGTAAAGAATTTTTCCATTAAATGCTACTCTCATAAAATGTGATATTTTTTATAATAGCCGAGAAATTATGAGACACGAGATATTGAATATCGCAGCCCGTAGGTACTAGCAAGGTAAAAGCCATCACCCATATATTACCAGCCAAGAAAATGAGGAGATATGAGGGTTGTACTAACTCTTAAAACCCCATCCGGGAACGAAAAAACGTCTCATGCTGATTCTAAAAGGTGATGGTTAAAAATTGATTATCCATTTTGAATTCTGAAATAATTCCTAATTTTAATTATTTATGTATTTATAACTTTATGCACCATGCAAAAGTATTAATACAAAAGGTGGCTTAATACTAAAAGCATTCTCTGCCAGTCAACCTTTGGGCTATGGGAGAACAACGTTAGCGGTGTAAAATATACATACTATCGTTACGTACGATGATAATAAATATTATATGTAACAGTAGGTATACAATAGAATATTATCAATAGTACAAATAAATAAAATTGGAGTCTCTGTTTTTAATATTAAAATAACCTGTTTTTATACATATACATTATACATATGCGTATACACGATACATATACGAAAATAACATTTATTAAATATTTTTTCCGTGTGTTTCGGCATATGTTTGGAACGGCACCAATTTTGTCGAGACTTTCACTTACAGATAGTTGATGTAATAAGGAGTGACTTAAGCTATGTTAATTTTAGAATTATATAAGTTATCGTTAAATCTGTGATCTGGACAATAACTTTGTTAAATTGCACTCGGACGAAGTACGGGCGGAAGAACACAGCTAGTTGTAATATTCAGATATTCAATATGCCTTAACGTTTCACTTAACATACTCGTAATTGAATATTACATTATAACATTTGCGACATTGAACACGTATGTTTTTAATATAGCGAAGTATATAATTCTTTATTTAGCTCAATGCCAGCAGGTAACATTTATATCCTGAGCACTTAAAATTATTAAAACCAATTCATGGCGACTCCTACACGCTACGATATAACGTTCACCCTGGAAACCTCTATTTGGTAGTTCATTACCAGTGTTCTGATAAATGTATAAGTTAATGAAGTTTGCAATAATATTAAAGCAATTCGTATGAAAATTTGTAAGAGGGTCGCTGTGAAAGTACCACGTAGTTCGCATAGATGACTAGATTTAAATAATATTTGCATTCGGAAATCAAATTAACGGGCCATTTTAAATCACTGATTGTGTTATATTGCTCAATCATTTGTATAATCATTTTCTTATTAAAACTCCTGATCGTTTTAGTATTATCAAAATAGTATAAATTCAACGGATTTGATTGATTATTTTCACAAAATGCTTTCCACAACACCGAATAATACGCTTGATCAAAATTTATTACGATGATCTTATCTTTATTTTGTTATGAGATGTTATATGATTCTTCTCGTGTTGGTTGGTTATTGTGTATGGACCGATTTTGATGATTTTTTTACTGTGAGTTTAAATGGATTTGAGAATCATTAACATTCACAATGCGATTCGATAGAAATGAAATATTTTTATATGCTCAAGATAACATCTGGCGGGACAGCTATATACTGAAGAATATAAAAAGCTAGTAATCAAATAAATTGGATATCATTACAGATCTCATGTATAAAGAAATAAAACTTTACGAACATTGTTATCGTTGCAATATTTTTATTAAAAGTTTTTAGAAATTATAAGCAAGCAGTAAGCTGGAAAAATAAGTAGTATACATTTTGTCATGTAATTTAACAAAGTTGTTTTAATCTATGTAAAATAAAGTAAAAGTTACAATTGTACCAATTTTAATAATCTTACCAAATTACGATTTACATAATACAATACTCGCGGGAAGACATCGGGTTGCGAATTGAGGTCACAAATTTAACACAAGAAGTTGTTCACTGAGTAAATAGTAGTAAGTCATTAACAAGCAGCGCTTGCTTGTCATCTAATTACTACAAGTTCTCATGAATTTGTCTAGTTTAATAACTGTGTTGGTCTCTTAAACTAATTATAAAATATAATCATTATTATGAATTTAATTTAACAATATATCAGCGGCGTTCTTATAAAAAAATTAAATCAGGATTATGGTGTTCATTTATGTTCGAAAAACTATAATCGAATACAATACAAACTAACAAATATTGACACAACTTTATTAGTTTTACCTGTATAAGTGTATATATATAACGGAATATTTCAATTAGGAATATACCGCATACCATCAGGTTGGATTGTGGTCAAGCATTAATTTATATTATTTAAAAGGTAGGTAAAAGTGACTACGGTATAGCTGAATATATAAATAATAAGGACGCCTGAGAATGCTGCATCCAGCTCCGCTAAAGCTAGAAATTGTGCATGTGTCTTTGTTTATTTATTAGTTTAAAAGATGTGCCGAGGACTTTCTTTTGGACCTTTGGACGAGGACCTTCTTTTTCTTCTTAAAAAATGACGCGCACATTTGGATAATACCTGCGTGAATAAATGTTTTTGAATTCTGAAAAAAAAACGCTATAATTTTCACGGACTTCGATGATGACCCGATGATGTAAAATGGTACTACCAAGCTGGTACCGATGAACTGGAAGATAGATTACGGAATCCTAGGATATAGTTAGTACATATTTTTAGTATTATAAGTTAAAAACTCGATTAAAATTCCATCACATGGTAAGTGGCGTTGTAGCTTTGCTGAAACGCATTAGCTTAAAAGAAGTCTATTCACTTTTGTCTTGCAGACGTACGCATTATAAGCAAATGGGAACTCTGACGCGGGTATTTTATTCTTGTTTTACGCGACAAATGACGAAGCAAAACGAGTTGTTCATACTAGAAGAATTTCCACCACAAAGGATTCTCATCATTTAATTGTGGAAAGGAAATACCTAGGGCATTTATATCGTGTAATTCCTGCAACTCTAAGCAACAAAATCTAATTAAAACTTCTTAACGTCTTTGACTAAATAATTAAAATATAAATGAAATTCTTCCAAAATGAAGTAAAAATTCGTAGGAAATATAATGTTTAGTGTATTTTTCTTCAGGATATTTCTTTTGGGATAAGTACCTTAATTTGTTAAAAAATCATAAAAACGTATATTAATAGCACAGTAAATCAAAGAGTAAAAAATTGTTGCAATACGCTTTTTACTTACGCAACATTATTCATCATCGTTTATTACATTCATCTTTTCCCACGTGGATGAAGAGTTAAGAAAGCCAAATTTAAATTTTTATCCCTAGTTTCTTCGTTGCAACCCTTTACATATCGTCGTCATAGCATGTTATGTAATTGCTACGCTCAGGTTTGCTTTAAAAATGAGACGAATTAAGATATTGGCCCACACTGGCCACCATCAACGACAATAGGAAAAACTATCATGTGTCGATTT
>DWJN01001174.1:0-19032 GCA_018248895.1 Carystus phorcus
ACATTGTCTCATGTACACGGACAGAGGGTAGCTGTCAACCGTCAGTCGAGTAGAGGACTCGGTACGGGTTAGACGTGCGTCGCGCTCGAGTTGGTGTAGGGGGCCAGTGATAGCGAAGTGCAGCCCTAGGTTTTTCGGCGAATACCATTCAAACTTAAATAGTTTATTTCATGTAAATACACTTATGAACGTCAAATATTTAGTACCTACCACTGTTTCGGAATTGTGGGTAAAGTACAAAGAGGAGATGAAACGTTTACATTTATGTAAGAAATCGCTCTCAGAGAACATTCAATTAGTCGACAAAAATAATCTATGCATCTTCTATACGAGTCATATCATAGACTGGGTGCCATTGAAATAATCTCACTGACGTCGTCTATTTTTTCGCTTTTTAAAATCCGAACGGACGAATAGTTCAATAAAAGAGCATGTTTCTATACTAACGGGAAATATGATCTTAGTTCGACGTATTTTGTTTGTAACAGTAGAATAAAGTTTTAATTGTTTTCACCGTTCATACCAGGGGCGTTTGAAACAGTGAAAATAATACAAAATTTTAGATTACAAACTGTTTTGTTAATTGCTTATTTTAACGTAAACTAATTAAGTAAAGATTCTTTGACAATAATATACTTATTATCCTCGATGTTTTATCTCTACAGACATTTTTAATCAGCCTTTAACGTTTTGAGTTAAAATCGTAAACTTATCAGTCTGGTTCAGGAGACTGAAGATAAAAATAATATTGTAAATTTAAAATCTTTTTGTTTTTTAAATATAAAAAAAATGATGGAAAATAATTTGTGAATAAATAAGAAGTATGGCTTACACTTCTAATACGTATGGTATAGACTATCACATTAATTAGACAAATATAGAAATCAATCTGAATCGCTATTACGGCAGAGATAACTTAAACCATCCTCTGTGCATTTTTTGTAAATACACTCTTTACAGGTGTACTTTGGATGCACTTTTCTCTGGATTTTCTCTCTGAAAATCTCCTCTTTTTTCTAACTTCTTGTTGTACGTTTTTCTTTTTCAAGTAAAACTTCTTTAGCATCAGGATCGTTATAACTAAAAACTTAATAAAACAAAAATATATCATGAGAAAAAGACCATGTTATAAATATATAGGAATAAATTTGCGAAAGAATAAGATAGGATATTTTACTTAGTATTAAAAGTATAAACTCTACCGTAGGTAGCATTTTTGAAGTTTCACTTCTACCATGTTAATAGTACGCACACTTTTCTTCCACTTGTAGTGTTTCTTCTACTATTTCCGTCATGCAGTTGCTTAATTTGTCTCTTGATCATTTTAATCTTGTTTCTTACTTCGTCCTCATCCCCTCCCGGTGAATTGTAGATTCCTAATTTTTCACTCTCTGCTATAACTTTTCCTCAATGGAGCTTTAGGGAATGTTCATATGGTTTCTGTTAATACAGCTGGAACACTTTTTCAAGATTTTGTTATTGAAAACTTGTACGGGAATTTGGAGAAGTTTCTTAAATGCTAATGCTTATGTAATATGTCAGTCATGTAGTTAGTTTTCGAACGTAACGGTTTCCTGTTCAGTTCTTGAAACTGATGAACTATGCTGAACGTCCATCTCTACTGATGGTTCATACTCAAGTGCAGAAAGCATTAATGTTCCCGTTTCGTCTTCCGATTGGTTACTATTTGACACAAGTACCATTGCTTCCTCTGATGTATTTTTTTGGCTAAGCATGTCCGTCACAACTATAGGCTCTTTAGGTAAGTTAGTACCTGTAACTAGTAACTTAGTAACTGTAGAAAACAATATTTCTGCCGTTTCGTCTTCCGATTGGTTAATATTCGAAACAAGAACAATTGCTGCCTCTTCTGCATTTTTTTGATTTAGCATATCCGTTACAACTACATGCTCTTCAGGTAAGCTAGTATCACTATTTAGTGTAGAAAGCATAAGTGCTGCCGTTTCGTCTTCTGATGGATTATTATTCGGCACATCAACATTTGCTGCCTCTGGTGTATTTTTCTGGTTTAGCATTTCCGTTAAAACAACAGGCTCTTCAGGTGAGCTAGTATCATGAATAAGTGTAGAAAGCAAAAGTGCTGCTGTTTCGTCTTCCGATGGGTTAATATTCGACACAACAACATTTCCTGCGTCTGCTGTATTTTTTTGGGTGAGCATATCTGTTACAACTACATGCTCTTCAGGTGAGCTAGTATACCGTACAGGAAAAACAGCTGCTTCGGTAGTGTTATAGGGGTTTGTTCTATCTGTCGCAAATTCAGGAGCAAAATCGCGCTCAGTAAATATATTCCGATTATATGGGTAAATTCCTGTCTTACGAAAGCCAGCTTGAATATTTAAGATAGTAAGACCATATGGCATAGCAGTCGCTACGATCCCTGGAATATCATAAATGGACATCGACTTGTCTAGATGGTTTTGTGTCCATGCATGGCACGCTGAATTTATACCTTTCTTCAAAGGGCCAAATACAAAAGTGTCAAGCGGTTGGAGTCGTTGAGAGCATTGAGGTGGATAAGATAGTAAAATAATGCCATTATTCTTACAAAAGTCTAGTGCGTTAATATGGACCTGTGAAAAATTATTATCAAGCAGAAGTAACACCTTTTGTGATAAAGACGCATTTGTATAATATTTAAAATGTTCCAGAAAATGCCTAAATGTTTCATCCTGCAACCAGCCGACGGGGTTGGAAGCTCCTGCAGAGCCTACGGGCCCATTGCTAACAAAATGATCTTGGTAACGCACTCGCGGGAAGACAAAGAAAGGCGGAATTACATTTCCGATGGCATTCGCCACAAAGGCAACTGTAACTAATGTGCCTCTTTCCGCTGATCTCAGCAAATCTCCTTGATTCGCACCACGCCTAGTCACCACTCTGTCGGGCTTTTGAACAGTAGTAATTCCTGTTTCGTCCACATTATAAATGTTTTGAGGCTGGAACTTATGACGATCCATGAGAATGGTCAAACTATTATAAAAAGTATCTACATTACATTTGTTAAACTTAGTTGCCTTGGAGAGGCTTGTAGCTTGCGCTGCACGTAGAGACAGTTCGGAGTTTCTTTCCATAAACATACGACACCATACTTCACCTGCCATCTTATGGTCATCCCAAGCCTGAGGTCGTGATAAGCTGTACTTCACTGTAAGTTCATACGCCAATTTTCTTACCTCCTTCTTAGGTAGGCCAAAATATATATCCAGACATCGAATCAAGTACTTTGTCAGCTCTCGCTCTTGCTCCTTATTGAAGACTTGTGTGTGTGATTTATATCCCATCTCTTGATTTTCGTTCCCGCCAGATGCCTCTCGCTTTCGAATATATCTTAGCAGCGAGCAGTGGTTTACTCCGTATTTATCTGCCGCTTTTCGCAATGTAGCTCCTTCTTTTACCTCCTTATAAGCATCTTTGTACTTCGACAAGTCTATTTGTCCTCTCGAAGTTTTTCTTTTGCGGTCTCTCGGCATCTAGAAAGAAACAAAAAATAAATAAATATGGTTACAATCGTACCCAAAAAACTTGAGAAGATACTAAAGCAAGGCGGCATAAAGCTCTGAATAGTTGGCGTTACTAGTACGCTGCTTTTTAAATGTTCAGGATGTAAGTGTTTATAGTACAGTCTTAACACGAAATTTTAAATTTCATCTGCTTTTTTATTTATGTGAACACTTCCAGTGCTAACAGCTAAAGGTGAGCATTTGGTGCTTAATACATTCTACTTTTTCACTTTAATGTTTTTTTTTGCAAATAATTGTGGTCAAGCATTTACTTATGTAGAAAATAATGAAAAAGTGATTATCTAGATTTGTGCAATAAAACGCATTTGGTACAATAATGTGAAATATGTAATTGATAATCGCAAAATTACTCTAATGGCGCCACCTAGTGACAGAGTTCAGAAGCCGCTTTCCCCATTGTGAGAAGATAGATAGGACCTAGTCATGCTCCTATATTCTACAAGCTTACAAACAAAAAGCGGAACGCTTAGGCCTATCGTGCCTCTGTCTCTTGTTCCTCTCTCATACATACTCGGCTCAGGCAGAACGTGACAATGAGTCACGTTTTTTCGTGAGTGCCGGCGTTCATCGATTTACAAGACATTATCACGTCACAACACTCAACTGTCACAAATAGATATCAATATAATTGGATAACTAAGTAAACGTACTCACCTTCAATTAAATGCAAAACAATAGGCTCTTCCAAAAACAGTAGAAGTGCGTAAAAATACGCTGATGATGGGCTGTGCGTGAACTGAACTGAGATGTGCGTGACCGAATGAAGTCAGGGATTGAATGAAAGAGCGATTCGTTAGTTGTGCGCGCGCATTTTATTCCCGCCATACAAGCCCCGCAATCGATATTCAATCAGTACAGTACAAAAATAAGCTCAGCTGAATGCAGTCTCATTCAATATTTATTGTACAAAAGTTACAACACGTATGTCCCTAACAAGGTAGGTAGTTATAGTAAATAGGTTGATGGATGTATTTAGAATTTTAAAATATTAATAAAAGTATGTTAGAATTTACTAATGAATTTTAAGAACGTATTCATAAGATTTTATCGGGGCAGACGACATGTCTGGAGAGCGGTCGAGCTCCGACTGTTTCATGTTCGGTACTTTTATATGAAGCGTTACAGACTTCAATAGCGTGAGTCAAGTGTGTCATGACGTCGTTGTACGTAGTGTGTACTCTGTCGTCGCCTATAGACATTTTAATGAGAAACACAGGTTAACATAGTAATTGAAATAGTGGAAGTCTATCTCTGGGAATGAAGTTATCTGTGCAGATGTAGGTTGAATTTACTCTATGACAAAACGCGGGAAGAGATTGTGATATTATTTATTTATTTATTATTTACTTATTAGCACGGCTCTCGCCAATTACCGAATTAATAATTATATGGTGTAGAGGTGAAAAAGTAATTAAAGTGTGTGATAGGAGCTGATATTTCCACTAATATAATGTTAAAAGTATAAAGCAAGGTTGCCTCAAATGTCTGCATTACATAAGTTTTATAGTTCGATTTAAAAATGACCTAAACTGCTTCGAGAAATGTGTGGGTCGTCCGCTTTCTCGCTCAGCCTGGCGGGAACACTGCCGTACCCCCAGTTTATAGTTGCCATTATACCACGTCATCGTTGAATATTACATATACCATGCATTCGATAAATCAATTAATCGATCAAAAGTATTTTCATATCAAAAGATTGCTTCAAATAAGATCAATAGGTATTTTAATGAAAAGAATGCTTGGGCATGAGTTTGATATAAATAGAAATACCATGCTGCATGTAACAATGAGTCGGAAAAATACTCCTTGGGCGTTTCTTGGTGTTTTTTCTTCCAAGACTCATCTTAGGACTTTGTTGAAGCGATGGCGTAGTGGATTTTTGAAGTGTTTGTAAAAATCAACTTCGAATAAATGAGCGGATTTGAATAACAAGCATATGAGCCGCATAGTGGTAAAGTTTTACAGTTGGTTATACACAATAGTATGTAATAGCAATAATATCAAAGCGTTGCCGATATTTTAAGTTGCTCGAGTCAACCGCCAAACGATTCCTATTCCAGCTGGAGGCCTGAGAGCCGTACTATTTTTCTTCTCTTCTTCGACTAGTTATTTAAAAAAAATACGAGTTAATTAAATGTCATAGAATGTAGTACAGCGCCATCTATGCTATAATAATAGTACTAATTTGTTTTGAACAGAATAATGTGTGGTAAACGTTGGCGTTGCTTCAAATTGTTAGACAATAGTAGACAGGTAACAGCGCCATCTATGGAATACATTAATTTATAATAAGTTGTAAGATTTAATAGATTTTGCTTATTAAGAAAGTATTTTTAAGTACACTAGATGGCGTATTATAGGGCACTTGGAAGAATATTGCCAATAGAGGAACATGAGCACTCACTCACGTTCTAATGGGGAACGCAGCTGCTAAACTTTGCTACTAGATGGCAGTATTAGATTTTCAACCATGTGATACTTTCATAAACGGTCTTCGCTTACTCTATAATTCAGATATTTACATTGCATATCTATACTGATATATAAAGCTGAAGAGTTTGTTTGATTGATTGTTTGAACGGGCTAATTTCAGGAACTCTGGGACCGATTTGAAAAATTCTTTTAGTATAAGATAGTCCATTTATGGAGGAAGGCTAGAGGCTATATAACATCACGCTAAAAGGAATAACAGAGGAGCAGCACTTCAGAATATTGCGAAATCGGCAAAATTTAGAGCTTTCCATGCGTGCGCCGATTAAACGGTGAAAGTTACTCAAAAATCATGTATTACAAAATAGTTCCATTAGATTAGATATTAGATAGAATTAGATCTAAATAAAAGCTCGCGAAAATATAATTGTCTAGCTTTTAAGGTTAACCCACTATAAGCATTTTTATGGTTATTTAAATAGTTGTAAAATAATAATTTATATAGCAAAACAACGTTTGCTGGTTCATCTAGTTATAATATATAGCAATCGTTAAGCCATGTCGGAGGCCTTCGGGCGGCATAAAACTTCCGACATTTGGGTTGGCCACTAACCCCTCCACCAGCCCTCACTAGGGCAGCGTGGTGAAGTATGCACTAGACCTCAATAATAATGTACCCGTACCCTTTATTGGACGTTTAATTGAATAAATATTGTTGCATACAGTAATGTTTATTCAACTACATAATTCATCGTTATGGGGATAAGAAAACACACGATACAAACACATACCATTTATTACCAACAAACAATCAAACTTAAAAAAGCTTACTCGCACCAATTGATCAAACTAAATTAACTAAAGCGTCAACAATGACGAGCAAATGGAAAACACATGTGAAAAAAAGTAATTAAAAAGTATTTTTTGAGGCAGAAACCATTTTTACAAGCTTACATACGTTATAATTTCTTCAATAACAGAATAGCCTAGGAGAAGAGTATAATGAATTAGCTTCTTTCATTAGTTACCTTCAATAAGGAATTTTAGAAGTATTAGTGAGAATATGGTCAATCGAAGCGGTTTGCTTCGATTTGAAATCACATTGAAATCAGATATTGACAATATTAAAAGAAAACACAAAACTTTGACGCGACACATATAATAGTAACTATATATAATACTACTCTTTATTTCTTTATATTTAAATGCCAATCAATAAACATACTGTTGAAATTTGAAATTCAAGTGACAACAAACAGCAATGACGTCACTTGTTCGTTTTAATCTGTGCTTGCTCACATAAATAGCTACATCACGTTAGTTTGAATAGTGGCTAATGTGTGACATCGGAAAAGGACAGTGTTCAACATTGCTCAGTGTGTGACATCGTAAACTGACAATGTCCCACATTGTTTGACACCATATAATGACATGACAATGTCTAATGTCAGAAACAGAAAATTATGGCCATTTCAAAGCCGTATTCACTCACCAAGTGCTTTGTTTGTGTCAGAACAAGAATAAAGAAATATTAATTCTCAAAGGTCTTATTTTACTTTTTTATATGAGAATGATTCTTAAATCACGTCTAGATTAAATCTGATAAAAGACGATTAATTTGATATATTTACGTAATATCACTACTACAGACAACATTTATAATCGTAATAGACGTTGATACATCGAACTACACAACACCTCGTATTCTTTAATGAGAGAAATATTAATTTGTAATATTAGGATATCAGAAAGAGTTTATGTTATAATTAAAAACATTTCCAACCTTATGCAGTGGATTTAAAGTTCATATTTGTGTTTCAGGTCGGTGATATCTTCATCACTGCAGCTTTCGACTGTCTTGCAATGCACCAGCAGTTTGTTGAGTACTGAAATGGAGAATGTTAATTAGCGTTTTCGTGTTCTGGAGGCCACGTTAAGCTGATACCGATTGTTATTGTAAATAATAGTCGTCAAGCCGTGCAGGGGCGTTGGATGACTACAAAACTTCTTACATTTGGGTTGGCCACTAACCCCACCATCAATCCGCATTGGAGCAGCGTGGTGGATGCTCTAGACCTCCTCAGTGTTGAGGGAAAGACCCGTGCTCAGTAATGGGCTTTTAATAAGTTGAAGATAGGTAATTTATTTAATATTCCTAACTAACAGATGTTTGAAGACCCGCATACAGAACGCAATTTGAAGAACCCGGTTCGATTCTCAGCGAAGTGGAAATTTGAATGAAGAAGAATAAAAAACATTTATTTAGTCCATAGTACTTATATGAACTATATTCTGAACTATAAAGATACTTTATTTGACATTACAGTTACAGAAGAACTGAATAAAAGGGGTCCAAATCAAGAGTATGGAGCGGATTTCCCACAGCCTCTGATATTATACGAGTACTCGTATGATGATATGAGTTTAACTTTGTGTTCTCAGTCTGGGTGTTTGTCCATATCTTTGTGTGTCCATTTGTCCATGACACCACACAGGGAATCCTAATGTGTTATAAATGCAGCAAGGCCATAGCCAAATTTAACCCATCAACGGATAAAAAAAAGAGTTAAAATCCCGGCTCTGATGTGTAGCTATTATTGAACTTAAAACTTTTTTTTTATTTAATATAAGTTAATGCTTGACGTCAACCCCACGTGATGGTAAGTGGAGGGGACGTCTAAGATGGAGGTCGCATTAACTCAGAAAAAACTTTTTCACTCTCCTCTTAAAGACTCCTACGTCGTAGGTCTGCTTCTACTGTAATGTATTACGCCAGTCGAAATAATACACGACCGATCCGAACAACAATATAGTACGCGACAAGTCGACATGGCAATCGGGGTATGAGGTGAGGGGCGGGGGAACTGACATTCGCATACCGCACGTCACCGTCGCACTCCTTCGTATAATACAAGCCCATATCGATCGCGTTTATCGATTTTAATCTTTTGTTGTTGTTTTAAAATGACTTCGGTAGCTTCCTCGTCACGTGTTAAAACAAAAACAATAATTCATTCCCAAGGATGAGAACTAGCCAGAAAGTAATAGTGACATTGAAAATACAATCATTATAAATATCCTGTCAATCCGACATTGGATAGGGCTGCGTTTTACACTGGCTTATTCCTTATTTACATGAAAATTATCTAAATATTTACTTGTCTGTCTATCAACAATATAGTCAGGGTGGTCATAAGTTCTATTACCACAATAGCCTAAACTGAATAAATCTGATTCATTTTTATTTTACTTATAATAAATCTTATTACATTAACGTTACTCTTATTTTGTTGCGTGGGAAATATTACAACTTCAGAACAATTCACTTGTTGGACTCTAAACTAATTCTTTCATAAGTGTTTCTATTTTTTCTGTTCATAAGCTTTTAAAATGCATAATAACATCTATAAAATCCGCCCTTATATAGTGCATAGAAAAATAAGTCTTTGTAGCTCAGTTATATAGTGATTCTAAGGTGTTTTAGATTTCATGTCTGTTGGTTATCGCAAAACTTATTTAACTTGGTTGATTACAGACGCTATCCGTGATCGGCGGGCTGCTGATGATAGTGTACCTGGGCCCCGGCGGCGTCAGCATGGACGAGCACAAGAAGAAGTGGTAGTGGCGCCACCCCGCGGCACAGACTGACACGACACACCACGCGAATGACATCCTGTTTGTATATATTATATGGGAGTATGACGACGGAACTTCAACTATGGACTGGGGCGCGTGAGGTACTTTAGTATTGGTGCTGCCTTCGCGTATTTGTGTGTGCGTATCGAGCGAATCGCGATATCAAAGTTCAGTTTCTGTTCGCGGTGCGTGTACGCACACCGGAGATACTATTGCGTGTATCATGAGAAATTGGGTGACGGAGATGATATAAACAAGGAGGCTACGTCACGCGCGACAGTCAATAGATGGGGTTTTTAATTGTTTTAGATTTTGTTATGAATGTGCTCGATAGACCGATATTCAATATTTAGTCGCGTTCCTAAAATACAGCGACGGGTTTATTAAAATATAAATGGTGTTTCTTGATGCTAACTTTTATCTCATACTGTATATTTTATAATTTTTTTACAAAATTAAAAATTCGATGTGAAAAATTATGAATGTCGTACAACCACAATTTGACTCGGACAGAAATTATTGAACAATTATAAATTTTACTTTTTTGAATAGTGTCATATATTAGGACAAAGTCAAATTTTTTTAGATGAAGTTATATGAATTGTATTCATATTGTTCACTACGAACCTAAAACCATATACCTTAACATGGAAATTTATGGCATCTGTGGGATACAAGCCACCACACCAATCACGCTTGAACATTTGAACATTGGCAAATGTATGTGATTATCGCAACCAATTAATTACATAAGAAAGACTTTACAAATAGCATATATATAGAAGTTACACTGAAGTGTTCACTATGACAAAAATGATCCTTAGTCTCATGTCCTATCTTACCATCTGGGATTATAATCGAACATTAACTTATTAAGTAAAAGTAATATCTTATTCGATTTATGATGGCCCACTCAGAATGTATTCAAAATTTCGCACATGTACAGTATGAATAATTTTTCTACGAGAGCTATTGATATTTCTATTATATGTATATTAAGTCAGTAATTCTAGAGAGTCAGTATCTATTAAACGTAACTTTGCTTGTAAGTGAATGTTGTAAAGGAATGAATGTTGAATAGAATTTTGTTTTGTGTTTTATGTACACATTTCATTCCAAATTTTTCCACCTCTTGTATTTGTATTTAAATAATTACTACATTTTGTACTTATGGACTGAAAATGGTTGTAGATCATGATACCATGATAGGTGTTTGACAGATATTTTAACACTAGATGCTCCAAGAGTAGCTGGTTTTGTAATTGATTTAATTCCCCTTTTGGTATGGATTAGTTTGATGTTATGATATTCTTGAAAATGGAAAATATTTTTGTAGTATTTTTATTTATGTTTCATGGCTCAGTTATATAGTGGTATTTTTTTTCTTATTAGTAAATCTTTGAATAAATTACAATGTTTATGTTTTATTTCAATTGTTTTAAATGTGGTACCGCGGCACTCGCGCGAGGGACCGAGTGCCGTTTGCCATAGTGTTTGCTCTGTATTATTGTGTAAGTCAGACAACATTTTTTATATAACAGATTTATTTGTAAAATATTTTGAAATAAACAATTCAACAATTATACTAGTAAATATTTCTCAGCCACCCTACTGCTTCGTGGCCTTTGCCTGTCGGTTGTCCTTATCAGCTATGTACTTGAACACTTTGTTGGCCAGCTGCCTGTACTTCTCCGCGTGTATGCTGTCCGGCAGCGCGTATATCGCCGGCTTGCCGCTGTTGATACACTCCGACATGTTGGAGTCCACCTCGAAGTTCTCTATTATCTCTAATCCCATATCTTGTGCCGTTTTCTTTGTTTCATTTCCAAATACGTAGTTCTTTGTGCCGCATTTGTAACAAATCGCGTGTGACATGTTTTCAACCATGCCAATGATAGGAACTTTTAATTTTTCGAACATATTCACCCCACGTTTTGTGACCTGCAGTGCTGCCGATTGTGGTGTAGTCACTACCAGAGCTCCTGTTTGAAATGTTTTTAATATCATAAATACACCAATACAAAATTAAAACTACACATCTATATTGGAGAATAAGACCTGGGAACTACTTATTCATTAATTTATTCCTGTTTTGAATATGGTTCATTTTGCAGTATTGGACAACTAGTAAACAAAGGGTTATTTGTTTGCGTTGTTGATGTGGAAGGAAGGTGGTGACCATTATAAAAAAATTAGACCTCATACTCCAATTTGATAGTGACCCAGCTTGCAAAGAGGTGTGTTCGATCCTCGAGCAGAAGAAATTTTGAGGGTACTAATATATTAGTAATTTGTTATTGTGTGTAAGGCATACCATCAATGGGCAAGTTCTGTGCGAGGGACAGATGAGTGTCGCCCGTGCCGGGCGGGGTGTCCACCACGAGGCAGTCGAGCGGGCCCCACGCCACGTGCCGCGTGAGCCGCTCCAGCGCCTGCATCACCATCAGCCCGCGCCACACCACCGCGTTCTCACCCGCCACCAACAGACCCATTGACATGCTGTACGACATACCATCAAAAAGCCTCATTTCAATCATCAGTTACATCAATAATTAACAAATTAATTATACTTCTAGAAAAATATTAATTTGTGATATGTTTTTGTATTTTACATAATTGTATTGTTATTAAAAAAATATACATTTCCTACGTATATAAAAATCAATGTTTGTTTATTTTTTTGTTCTTTGTGTATTATAAAATAGTAGAAGGTAGAGCACTGATGCCCCGGAACTTTGTTCAGAATTCTGTGAAGACAGTTTTGGTATCAGAATTATATAGAGTGGACCAATGATTGATGCATTACATTTGAAAATGTTGATTTTATTGCTGATTGATCAGACTAGATCTACCCATATATACTTCAAACAGATCTTCAATAAATGAACCAAAACTTCTATGTTCTTATATTTGCTGACATTTCTTTAAATTAGGTTTTCAATATGTGTAACTACATGTGCCTGGTTAATGTATTAAAATATTACAACAATAAAAATATTAAACATTGTTTTGGTTGGCTCATTGAATTATGTATAGTAGTATTTGGTATTCATTTTTTGCTAGGTACATAAATAAACACTATTACCAAACCAAGTAACAAAAAGTGTAAATTTTTCAAATTATACCATTTCACTCCATAGTTGAGTAAGGGCTCAATAAGGTTGTCATCATTGAGCATTGGTTCCCCACTGATGTTCATCATAAGAGGTACTGAAGGCCCAAATACATCAGCGTCTAGCAACCCTATTTCTTTGTCAGGTTCAATCACTTTCATTGCACATGCCAGATTGACTGAAAAAAAAACTTATGATAAAATTTTACTATTATATTTATGTGTGACTGAGTGTATATTCAATATGATTTTAAGTGGCTGTTTCATATTATACTGGTCCAAGGAAAACTTTTTATAGTCAACAAGTTTATCACAGCGCACAGTACAGCCATTTTTGTTACACCACCATAACACAAAACAGTAGTTGTTTCCCATATATATATGTATACATATTACAAAGCTGTAACTGACCGTTGTCTGTACATGGCAAACATATTTAAAAATTCATAATGGTAGGCATTTATAAACACAAGGGAACCCAAAACAATCTTTCTTCATTATGTCTGTGTGTTTGTGCACCCTCGTCTCAGAAATGGCTTATTAAATTTAAATGCATTTTTCAGGATTATATTGTGATAGACTTTATTTACCATTTGGAGATTTTTTATTTAAATTGGTTAATAAATAAGGAAGTTATGTCAATTTATATCAATCTATGAGTGAAAGTTAGACGAAACTAAGTTGGCCAGGTCACCTAGTTTATGATAAACCTCATATAGTCATATTTGGTGAGAACAGCTGTTGAAGTTTTTGGCACTATCTTACATGAAATAAGCATTAGTCATTGCCAACTAAATAATAAATACAAATAATTAAATGCAAAATTGATTTATTAAACCCTTATTAAAATGCTAACTTTATTTTGGTCTACAGATATCCATATATGACATCCTTACCATTAAATGGTTTATTTATATTTTAAACTATTCTGTTTAAAAAAATATTACTTTTTTTTTGAAGTCTGCAGACAAATTCTCAGGTACCAGTTAATAAACTTACCAGCTGTTGTCGTCTTGCCAACTCCACCTTTCCCTGATGCAACTAAAATGATGCTTTTGACGCCTGGGAGAGGTTTCTTCTCTGGGAGTCCTCTACCCATCACCTTAGCCCTATGTTCATTAAGATCTCCTTTAACTGAATCATGTTTGTAGCGGATCGAGACATAAGGCAATGGCTGAAATTAAAAGAAATACTTCGTTTTAAAATAATTTATTATAGCGCAGCAAAGAAATGCGTAGTTGGTTAGTTGCCCTCTCATGATCCATTTATTATTAATGTATGTACGCACAGTGTTCACATTGGAGACGACGACACCATATAGTCTTATAAATACTCGTTGCATGTTCAAATACTTAGATCCTCTGTAAGAATGAATGTAAGAGTGCACTGAACTTTAAACAAATGTAATTACAGTATACCTCATAAAAATACAATATTGTCAACACAAGCGGGAGTGCTAAATTAAATGCACGATTTCAGTTTAAAATTATCGATTGACAGTTTTGACACAACAGTTTAGGAATAGTGACATGACCACTAAACAAAATAAACTAGGGAGGTACCTACCTAATTTGAACTCGACACTAATTTTAAAGTACAGTAAATACCTATTAAACGAGTTAACGCGATGGAAATATAAAATCAATGTAATTTAGCCTGTGTTCG
This sequence comes from Carystus phorcus, assembly GCA_018248895.1. Lineage (NCBI taxonomy): Eukaryota > Metazoa > Arthropoda > Insecta > Lepidoptera > Hesperiidae > Carystus > Carystus phorcus. The sequence goes on from DWJN01001174.1 coordinate 14,389, forward strand.
TGGTAGCTAGTCTGTGTTTAGTTTACCTGTTACGTAACATTTGTCATTCTCAAATTCATGACATATTGTTTCTGTCAATGGTTGTCATGTGCGGTGCGATATGTAGTTTTTCGATTTGCGACTTAATTTGAATTTTCTTTAACTTATAACACACAAGAACTGTTATCGATGTGAAAATGGCGATTTGCTTGCGTAGTTTCTCACATAAAATATTGCCAATAAATGGAATCGTTTCCACTAAAAGCCATTCCAGCCGCATAACCCGAAAAATTCCCGTGCGGACGCAGTTTCTAGAAGATGTCAGTATTATTTGTACTATTTATCATCTGCTACATAAAATATTAAATTTATAGCCTTAAAATAAATTACAGCGTTCTAAAATAGTTATATAAGTTACATAGACCTGCACAATTATTTTCTGCACTTATTCATCCTTGACCTCGAAGTTATAGTCGGAAAACATTAATTGTTATACATTTTCAGTTCTTGCATCGGCGACGCATATCCAGCTGCCAACCTGTACCTAAATATGCATTGGAAAACAATATTGACAATGTTTACATTCATGAACTTGCACTAGCCAACCAGAGCGATATTCCATTACCACGAGATTCGAAATCGAGGAACATAGACAATATAGAAGAACCTATAGATACTAAAGATAACATAGTTAATTACTGTAATTTAAATAGTGAGGGTATAAACATTAAATCTTTAGGTATCACAAGTGATGATTACATAGAAGATGGAAACTTATATGGTTTCAATGGTATATCATCCATTAGCATGAATGATGTTGATTTTTCGGAGTGCAAAGAGGTATGTTACTAATTATAATATTTATTTCAAAGTCTTGAAAAATAATTTTTAAATTAAGTTTGTACAGGATGTGAAATAATAAAAAAATATATATATTAATAAAATTTTCTTACAGACCATATACAATTAAATTTAAACAAGATGCCTATACTATTGCAGGATGTAGAGCCAACATGTTTATCTGATTTTGAACGAGATGCAATTGCTTATTGCAAAGGGCCTACTGTGCCCTCTCCATCCAGTGCCTCTCCAGACGCCAACCGAGAAGGCAAGCCCAGTGAGGAACAGCTTATGAAAGTGTTTAATGTGCTCTCCACAACTGTAAGCATTTATTCCAATAGTCCAATGACACATTATTTTTGATAGATATAATATAATAGTGTAAGTCCAGGTATTGCTAACAGTTTCATTGTGGGCTCAAGCTAGCTAGCTAGCATTGGTTTGCCAAGAAATAAACTGTTTGAAAGTTACATGATTCATATAGTAAGTTTAAAAACGATTACAGGTATTATACTATTTCTGTCACTACTTGTTTGTAGGGTCATACTTTGGTTTCCAAATATTGAAGTACTTCTCTACATTTTAGATGCCGGAGCTATTCATTAAGCCACTGGACTACTCCATTTATCATCCTAACTTAGTGTTTGTTAACAATATTAGAGGAGTTACAACTGTGTAAGTATAGCAGTAAAATAATGCACATTGTTTTTGATGAATGATTGATAATGGGAGGTTAAATTAATTGTGCTTATTATTGAAGTATGGATCAGATAATCTTAATCTGGATAATTAAGCACATAAATAAAAAAAAATCTTAGAAAATTTTGTGCTAGTTTCTAAACGCCAATATTTCTGTTTTAATGTTCATCGATAAATTTCAAGTAATGACATTCTAAAGATATGTGGAAAAACTGCACAATTTTATTTATGTAATTTTTACTTGAGTCTTTAATATGCACCTGATTTTGATAGAGGTACATTTTTACATAAATTCGCAAGTATTGTATAAAAATACTTCACTTCACTTAAATTACTGAATTTCAGTCTTTCAAATAAGGTTCCTTTTTATAACAATAATAGATGTATAGTTCCTGACATTTAGAATAAATACGATTTATGCTTACGTTTTGTCAACTACCTATTTATATAAACTTTTGCTTGACAAAAGTAAACTTTCTTATATAGCAATGTGGTTCCAGCATATCTAAGTACAACCCAGGCGAAGCCAGGCAGGCTACTTGTTTTTAGATAAATACAGTTACCATGTATAGAACAGATTGGTAAATTTAAATTGATGCTCTTTTTAAAAAAATCTGAAATTACTTTCTTCTTTCAGAGGATTATTTCACTATGTGAAGCAAATAGCTTTATTACGCACTGTGGGACACTTAAAATTTGCTTATGTTAAGTTAGAGGTGCTTAAAATTACTGCTCACCCAGAAGATTCGTCAATCAAGTAAGTAAAAAATGAAACTAGTTGAAACCTGATGCTTGTATAATAGGTAAACTTGTGTACAGGGCTTTTACTTTAGCTAAATAAATGGTCGTTTATAAGCAAACTTGTTACATTAATGGTAGGTTATAAGGACTTGTATCGTTTAAATGATTTGTATTTCCTGCAGAATGAGGTGGCGCATCAGGGGAATATCTGGTATAAAGGTTTTTTTCAATTTCTGGAAGTACAAGCTGTGGAACATGAAAGAGATATTCAAGGAACAAGAATTGTAAGGGTTATACCTTGTTTATTTCGTTTTTTTTATGGTCATATATGGCAATACGCAATATTAAGGATAAGGAGCTCACAGCCCAACGGCTTGTGTCGGTCCTAAGTGAATGACTGAGTTAAACACAACAAGATGATTAGTGGCAACAATTTTTGTGCATTGGAGGACACGTTAAGCTATCGGTAACAGTGGTGGCTAACATAGATCGTGGTTGTCGAGCCATGTCAGAGGTATAGAGTATATGTTCTGCTTGGACTGAACTTTTGACTCGACTGGAGCATTTATGAAGCCCCTTAGATCCTAAATAAAATGAGAATGGATAACAATATTGATATAAAATTGTGCTAATGTTAAATTCTTACTTTATTTTTAGGTGGTATGATGGTTTCTCAACATTCTATGTGGGTGGAGATGGCCTCATTCAGAAACATATTGCAGATAAGGTGAGATATAAGTTTATATTTTAGGCAATAGTTGATAGCAAGTTGTATGTCTCTTGTGTTGTAAAGCTTATATATGAAGTACATACCTCTTCTAGCTGTACTGAATCTCTACATACAACTTCAACAGCGAAGTACATGGAATAGTAGTGGTGTGAAAAGCCATACCAATAAACATAATATGTTTCATTGATTTTTACATGATATTGAGTCACTAGTGGATATTTATAGCCACTTAAATCTTAAACCACCACACCAACTTGGTGCCTTTTGGGCTCTTTATGAGTAGTAGTATAGTAAGACTCACTTAGAGCATAATTTGTTTATATGAGCTCCAAATCATATGAAATATAAGTAGATGGTGAAAAAAACCAAAATAATTTTTCTGGGACCTCTATATGGGGTTACAAGTTGAATATCACTTTATCTTGGACATGGACAGTTATGCTTAATTTATTTATTCAAATAATAAATTAGGAATTTAGTACCATTCTTCTAGAAAACTTAAAAAGGTAATGTTGCATGATATGAAATAAATAATTGCTTTCTCAATAGACAAAAGAAAAAACCGACCAAAATCAAATGTGTTGTAATAAATATTTCTAAGTCATGCGCGTTATCTAAAAAATAATTCTAAGCTACACAAAGAAAAGTGACAGATGAATTGAACCTCTCTATTTGAAGACAGTTAATTAAAAATGAAATTAATAATTTGTTGTAGATGATGCCAGATCAGGATAAAATAGTAGATGATGAGGAGAAGGCTCCAATTGCTGCGAAAATCGCCCTACTCGTCGGGCTCCTGCCACGCAACTATCTCTCTGATATGTCTCCATATGTAAATGCTACGTCCGCCGAGCCTGGTGAAGTCGAGAATCCAATGGCTTTTAAATTTTAGATGTTGATATGATATGTATACACTTGTGCGCTAATGATTGCGGTGGAAACAGAATACATAATATTAATTTATCAATTGACTACATATACATGCTTTGCAAGGAAATTATGTAACTAATAATATTTTTGTTGCTGTATTTATGAATGGATTTAGTTATTTTAATACAGTATTGTACATTTTGGTCAATAAGCTATTAAAGTTCATCAGGAAGCACTTTCTAGATTGATCTAGGAAGTGTAATTGGTGTAGTGATATAATGTTAGTGAATTAATGTTACAACTGTAACTCGATATATATACATATGTATCGTAATGCAATAAATATTACAACAGTTTTCATGAGTTTTATGTTTATACCAATAACATTGGATTTGCAAATATATATATATATGTTTTGCAACAATATTTTTTTAAAAACTTAGCTGGCTTCTTGACCTAACTTCACTGAACGTTTTGCGGTGTTGGGGCAGCCTAAAATACTAACTCCAAGCAGAAATCCAATACCATGAGACTTGGTATTAATAAACCATTGTTATTAATACTGGTATTGTTGACTTTCCCTTAAAGCCTATCTAGTTACCTACCACCTTCTTGCTTGGCTTAGCCTTCATACAACTCGTACGGCCGGTTTCTGAAAGGCTGATCAACGAAAATATTAAGAAATTCACTGTCAAATGTATTGTGAAACGTCAATTGGGTAGCAGAAATCATGATTATTCAGAAATTATTCGCTAATCAACGTTTCAGAAGCTCGAATTTACTTC